>PYXC01001356.1:92500-95000 GCA_015244755.2 Tenualosa ilisha
ATTGAATGCAAGGCAGAGATGAAAGACAAGGAGAGAGGGAACACCCATAAGGACGGAAACAGGATGGTAGACCACAGGTGTGCTGCCATGGCGATGCGTGCAGGATGTGGGGGTACCTTGAGAGAGGCGCGGGAGTAGGGAGGCACCCCGCTGTCGTATTTCCCTGAGATGATCCCACACGCCAGAGGGGACCAGGTCATCGCCCCCACACCTGTGCGCGCGCGCACACACACACACACACACACACACACACACACACACACACACACACACACACACACACACACACACACACACACAAAACAAGGGCAACAGACAAGGACAGCTTTAAAAGGTCAACTCCTAAAAAACAACAACAAAAAAAAAGGTGACTGAACAGGCTCAGGTCACTGAACCTACTGAAAATATACCATGGAAACAAAAACATCTAGCAAGCAGCACAGGTGCTGTAGGTTCTCGAGAGCTATTTCTGAGACTCCTACCGCACAGGGATACAGCTACTTCCCTGGCTTCACTGAAATACACAAACATCAAAGACTGATGGTATTCAGAGATTTTAGAGATGGGAGCATTTTCTGAGCATACTGTACATAACACAATTATAAAATTGCACAATACAACACATGTGAGCACAAACACACACACACACACCTATTTTGTGAAAGAGCTCGGGCAGCTGCACTTCCACCTTCTCCCTCTGGAACATGTGATACTCAGCCTGCTCGCAGATGGGTGGGATCTGGTTAAACTGCCGCGCCACCGAGTACGCCTCCTGTTGGTGAGGAGGGGGAACAGCAGCACACGTAAGGGAGAGGTAGCATTTAGCATTAGCATCTAAGATTGGTGCACACATACGCACGCAGGCACACACACACACACACACACACACACACACACACACACACACACACACACACACACACACACACACACACACACACACACACACACACACAGCTGCAGGCGGCTGAGCCTGGTTTGCTGGTAGTGCGTAATAACCTACTTAACGCTTAAAACAGGATCAGAGAGGTGCTTCGGGGGGAAAAAAAAAAAAAAAATCATAAACAAAGTAATAGTCCAAAACATCTCACCTGAAAGCACTAATAACAAAACAGCAGCTCAACAACACATCAATATTCCTCCTCTAAACTTTGAAAAGAGAGGAAGCAAAAACTTGTCCAACTTAATGACCTCAGGTGACTCATCACTCAACACACACACACACACGTACGCACGCACGCACACACACCACCACCAACACCTCCACCCACCCAGCACGGCTTTGAGTCGGTGTAGTAGAGAGCTTTCTGGGCTTCATCTCCCTCCATCCACCCCACCCCAGAGCGCAGAGGGGGCCACTTTAATTGGTCCCATTAGTGCAGCCTTTTGTTTTAAGGCGATTTAAGAGATTCGGACCCAGAGTCAGAGAGAAACAAAAAGTAGGAGGCTTTGGAAGGCTCATCCAGAACGGGGTAAGGGAGAGGGTTGATGAGGCCGGTCCAGAGTTGCTCAGAGAGACGTGAAGGAAGGAGTGAAGGAAGAAAGGAGGAGGGATGCAGGAATGGAGTGACAAAGAGACAAACGGAGAGAAAGAAGGGTGGCGAAGATGGATAGACATAAGGAAGGGGCGTGAGACAGAGAGAGAGACAGAGAGAGAGAGAGAGAGAGAAACAGTGATGAAGGTGATAAAGAGGTGCAAAGAAAGGAAAAGAGAATGCAAGAAGCAAGGGAAAAAGGAGGGGGGAAGAGGGTCAGAGAGAGAGCATGTGTCGACACCAGGGGAGGAAACAGCTGCTAAAAGAAAATGTGAGTGTGAAATCAAGGGTACAGTGTGAGCTAGACTTAGAGGGACAGAGAGTGAGACAGAAAGAATGAGGGAGAGAGGGGGGGGGGTTCAACACTCACCATAATTTCCATGGGACTCCAGCGTGAGGTGCCCCAGTACATCGCCATCCCCTGATTGATCACATGGGTCATTGCACGCACCGTTTCTGTCACACACACACACACACACAGACACACATACACATTAGAAAAAGCCAACTGGAGTTGACAGAGAAAGACTCATTTTTAGAAAGCCAGGTTGCAATGTAGGCTCATTAAAGGGTTCTTTGGCAGGTCGCCACAACAGAACCTTTAAAGATTCCTCACAGAACCCATTTTAGAAGTCCTAGTTAGCAAGAACACAAGTGCTGGCAAAGTCACATAGCTGCTGAAAGTGTAAAGAATCGGAATCATCGGAAGACACATCAGCACAATGTGCAGTAATATATATTTCAATTCCGCAGTCCATGTGTCTAGTTTTACTGCCTCTCAGAGATTCCACATCTCCAGATCATGGCTTTCTAGCGTCTCTGTGTGTATGTGTGTGTATGTGTCTGTGTGTGTGTGTGCGTGTGATTACTCGTGACTCAAAGTAAATGTGTACTGGAGGACAGGACAGTCATGTCCTGTTAAATGACTCAGGGACTTACACTCAGACACATTAGGTCAGACATTA
>PYXC01001356.1:100000-102500 GCA_015244755.2 Tenualosa ilisha
TGACCGGTGGGGGGCTGGACCCTTATGTAGTATGAGTCAGAACCGGATCGATACCAACCGAGTGCGCTCCAGATGTGTGGCTGTTTGGCAGAGATATTTCTCATCCTAGGGTCGCGTTTGTAGGGGCACTAGTCCATGTTTTAGTGGTGACCTTGGTAGAAGCCAGGCTTCCAGGAAACCCACCACGGAGGAGACACTGGGTGGATGTGCACTCAATCTCATCGGAGAGTTGACTGTGGGGCTATGAGGGTGCTGGTGAGTCCTTTATGGCTTGATGTGCTCGATCAGCAAAATCATAAAAACCCAAAGGCTCATCTTTCCCCATGAGGGATTTTCTCTCTCTTTCTTTCTCTCTCTCTCATCCCTCCTTCACTCCCTAGGGCCTGGACACAATTAGCAAAGTTTTCTTTAAGCGCTTATCATATAAAAGCTCAGTAGGGTGGCCCATCTCTAATTCTGATGTGGGGACACTCTGGGGTTACGAGTTTAGCTTTCCACATGTGCGAGTGAGAGTGTGTGTGTGTGTGTGTGTGTGTGTGTGTGTGTGTGAGGGATTTACATACTTACCTTCTATTATGTGTTTTCTGGATAAGCCTCTTTCAGTTTCTGCCCTGAAGGACAAGACAAGGACACAAGGACAAGAGCAGGAATGACGTACAATTCCAAAAGTGGGAAAATAATAACCCCCCACATCCACACCCCACGTGTCCATTGTGGCCTAACATTCTATTCTGGATTTTTAATGCCATTGTATGTTAGCCGCTTCAGGCAATTCTCAAGGCTATGGAAGATTGGCTCATCTCAAGGTTATGGCAGATGTGTTCTCTTTTCTATGGGTTTAAGTTTGCTTTACACATGAAGTATGCATTTCAAGTATGCAAGTATGCATTTCAAGTAGTTTCCATTGTGGTGTACATTTGTACTGCTAGTGACCAGTGACACACACACATACAGTACATACACACCAAGACATAATGACTTCATGTTCATTAAATTTTCCCTTCTACGTGCCAGTAATAAGTGCTACTCTCTGATGCCAAACCAGTCGCATGGATTGGAATCTGCTTCACACTTATAAGCATGTGCAGTGTTAAGCTCTTTTAACAGGTTCAAGTGGGTTGACGCCCATTTGATTAATCCCCCCAAAACACACATACACATACACACACACACACACACACACACACACACACACACACACACACACACACACATGCAACCAAAAACACAAACACACCACTTCAGCTCACCAGTTATGGAGTGGATCACTCAAATATGCAGTTACACTCTCACACAACACAGTGTAATCCACACTCACACACACACACAGTGTAACCCATGGAAAACTCCACTGAAGGGACAGTCCAACAGAGACATCAGAGACATAGTTGTTTTCTTCACACAGAGGGGCTTGTATGATGGGTTACTTGAGAACAGAAACATCCCTGGTGGTTTCCCCCACATAGTGGCTTGTATGATAGGTTACCTGAGAAGCCATGTCTATCAATAAGAGATTGTGTTCAGCTCTGGCACCACACTCTGTTTGTTTGGTGGACCAGTACCAGCCATCCATTATGCAACAGGTACAGTACACTCTCAATGACAGGACATGAGACACGGTGATGCTGGCAAGCCAACACACACACACACACACACACACACACACAGACACACACACACACACACAGGCACACACACGCACACACACCAAACCTCACAGGAAAGGTGCACAACTAAGTACAACCTTGATTACAGAACATGAGACACTATTCTAACAAACACACACAAACACAGGCACTTACACACATAAAGAGAAAGTTTTAAAAAAAGGCTACGTACTTTCCACCCCAGAATATTTTAGTTGTGATCACTAAACTGGATCGCCTGCAAAAGAGCAGAACACATGTTAATTTCCAATGTTAATTTTAATTTCATATAGTCACTGTCTTGAACACATTGTGACACAGCTTCAAACACAAACACCCACTTACATGCACACACAAACACCCACAAACATGTACACACACACACACACACACACACACACACACACACACACACACGGAGAAAAGTGAAATGGACTCTAATCATTGGGGACGGGGCTAGCGTGCTCTGATACTGATGAGCCATGACTGAAAACATGACTAAGCACAAGAACCCTGTAGGGGAACCTCAGTCACCCCATAATCCCCAACACACACACACACACACGCGCACACACACATCACACACACATACACACAAAGCTGCAAACCACATATATTATACATACCCAAACAGATACATAGAATTGCCACATATACATACACAACCCAAACCAAACCACATAAACTGGGTGATGAGGAGTTGCAAGGGTTCAGGTCTACAGACAGGCTATAGACGTGTGTGTGTGTGTGTGTGTGTGTGTGTTGCATTATTTAGAGGCAAGCGGCAGGGCAGTGCCAGGGGGGCACAGCTGAGGCAGTGCTCACCACCATGAATCTTTCATTCAGTTGGCACA
>PYXC01001356.1:105000-112500 GCA_015244755.2 Tenualosa ilisha
ATTACGATTATTAGTATTAGATAGGACATTGCAGAGTAAGATGGTACAAGGTCGGTATAATGGTATAAAATGGTATATTACAGCACTATGTGATAATCCACAATAAAAGTAAATTTCCATTTAGCGTACAGTATGATAATCTGCAGCACAGTAATATAAAGTAGTGCAGAGATAGGTGGTTTGGTATGTAAACATCAGGGAATCAGGTGCGCTCGGCTGGTAACTAGTGACATTAACCTGAGAAGATCAATGGTAAAAAGGGCTTCTGCCTTGCAGGTGTGTGTGTGTGTGTGTGTGTGTGTGTGTGTATGCGTGTGTGAGTGAGAGTGTGTGTGGGTAAACTGGAGTCAAAAGGTATTTGTCAATAGTGAAGATGCAATTAAGATAACACAAATGTGAGTATACGCCTGTGTGTGTGTGTGTGTGTGTGGGTGTGTGGGTGTCTTTTCTAATGACCTGTGACATGCATGGGATGGCCATTCAGTAGTAATATGTAGGCTTGTAAGGAAGTGGCCTTGTGTATTCTTCGCGGTAGCCCCAGGTCTCCTTTCACTTACTGGTGAGGTGTTCTAATGCAGTATCACATCTGCACGCGAGACAATTAAAAACTGGGTGCGTCTATTCAGACACACACAATATAAACCTGCATACTGCTACAGCAAAAGATTCGAGAATTCATTTGAAGCTTGCAATTCAGTTTCCTTGGTAACAATAGTCCAGGTCAAGGTTCAAGCCCAGTGAAGAAGTGAAAAACACGCTGTAAATTAAACTGTCCGTGAGACTAAGCATGCAGAGGGAATTCAGCGTGAGCCTTGGGCAAAGAAACACACTTATGCCATTTGCATGTGTTTAATTGAATTGCTTTTTCTTGCCCAGCAAAATAGCAGAGATGTGACATAAATCTGTGTCTCTCTATTTCTATATTACACAGTGCGTTCCTCTCATTAAAGGAGAAATCTGGTGCGAATAAATCCACAGCCCTGTTGTCCAAGCTCACTGACTGCTGTCGGCTGAAAAAAAGAAGGAGAAAATATGATGCTACATTAATCAAATAGTGAACTAGCAGCTAACACTAACTGAATGGGGCACAGACCCACTCACTTTCAGTTTAATTTTTCTATGCCCCATTCAGTTAATGCTAGCTGCCAGTTTGCTATTCAGTCTACAGTAATTTCCCAAATATAAGCCGCGCAATGTATAAACCTTAGGTCAGTGTTTTAGGCAAACTAAAAATACAATATATTACAACCATATATTAACCTCACCCATATATTAACCTCAGTTTACTAACCATTACCTCTTAAATCACAATCAACAATGATGAAAAGAAATGCAATCCTGTATATAGCCCTCATTAATGCATACACCTCATAGATGAAGAGACTTTGCAAAATCAATGTATTAACCTTGGTTAATAATCAAGAAATTATAGTACGTCGCATCAAATGTTTAATTTTCCTACAGACAGCATTCTGTGACCTCAAACAACAGGGCTATGGATAGAATCACACCGGATTTCTCCTTTCAAAGGATGAGAACACCCACAGAGAGTGACACACAGGCACTACTATGATCAATGCCAACAAAATGCCCCATTTGGAATTTGAAATTCCATCTAGGTCATGTGAAGGCCTGGCTGAACAAACACTGTTATCACGTCCTCTCTCTCTCTCTCTCTCACACACACACACACACACACACACACACACACATACACACAAACACACTCTCTCTCTCACGTAAAAGTCAACAGTTGCCTGGTGCCTGAGCACACCAGTGGGGTAGCTTCCTGCCCTTTGTCTCATGCACAAATATTTCATTAGCGCAGGTAAATAACAGGTCTAACACACACACACACAGGCGCGCACACACACACACACACACACACACACAACACACACACACCACACACACACACACACACACACACACACACACACACACACACACAGGTACCCACTGCTGTGTGATCCAGCAATGCAAAGAAGTAAACAACATGGTCAAAAATCTTTCTCTCTTGTCTGTCCAGTTGCCAAGCAGCTGTAAAAACTCTCTGCATGCGTCTGGCTTTTGAGAAACCACACTGGGGCTGGACTGGGCTGAGCTTCCGCTCAGAAGAAGTGAACTTTTATGCATTGTGGCACATCAGAACCTCTGCTGCGCCTGCACTCGTCCCCAAACACACCACTTCCCTTCTCAAGGACTAAGCAGAGGAGCCCACATGCTATTAGTCCAGCAGACCATCAGGAGGTGTCACATGGTTGTGGAATGGAGCATCTGCGTGGAGCTCAGTTCCCCATGACACAATTCTGAGACTTCCATCCTATCGAACACAATCCCGCAGGCACCGAGGTAACTACTGCTGACAGAGCAGTAGCAGGACTGATGTCCTTTGCATTCTGGGAAAATTCATTCAAATAGATTTAAATACTGGGAAAGCTCACTATTCATGTGCAAAGTACTACAATCTCTTTGAGTTTTCTAGCTGGGAAAACATTTGAATTGACTGAACTGCATTGCTACATGCAAATGAGCTCTCATAAAGACAGCAGATACAAACATAAGAGGTCTGGAAGAGAGGAGGTCTGGGAGATACATTTTTACCTACCAAGATGGCTGCAAGAGTATGCTAGTTCATGTGTATGACTTATGACGTTACTAGAGGCATTATGATAAAAGCTGCAATAAAAAAAAAAAATAAAAAAAATAAAAAAATATATATATATATAGTCAATGTCAATTCAAATGTGTGTGTATATAGATATATATATATACACACACACACAGACATAAACAACATTTTATCTTGGCCAAGGGGAAGATAACAGGGTGTTATTATGCCTGCCTCTTCTGCTTAACCAAGATAAAATATATCAAAAATGTAGTTCTGTTTGTTTTCATTTCCTATTTCAAACCATAAAACATGTCAGCACTATATTGCTTCTGTGCAAGCACAGTGCATATCCTTTCACAAAAAGATTTAACAAAATCTGCCGACCTATAATCTGTGCTCTGGTAATCTGCCATACCATCAAAACCAAATAATCCTACAGATTATTCCACCTCATCCCATTGTAAACAAAGCTTCCTGTAAATCCTCTTGGGCAGATATAAACACTAGAAGCGACAACATGACTATGGCGGTCTTAACCTGCCCCGTGGGTCAGGGTAAAGTGCAGCCCTCAGGAAATCAATGAATATGAAACAAGTAACCAGCATATTTGATAAAACACAACCAACTGAACCATTACAACCCTACAAACACTTTTTTTATTTCAGAGAAAGAAAAAGAGCTTGGCTTTAATTTGCTATATGATCTGTTTTAATCCATACTGTTGGCCACACCTGACGAAGCACTAAGAGAGAGCAGGCTCTCTCAGGGTCACCGCTCCTTGCTTTCAAAGAGCAGGATGTGGCCCCCTGGACAGCGTGGCATTTGAGTGGGGAAATAGATTTTTACTAGGCATGACCCGAAGCCTTGATCCAACATACAAGCTGATTTTATGAGTCGTCCTTGTATGTGTATGTGAACCCACTAGTGTGCTCCAAGTCAGGGTCATATTTTAGGCCTAGCCACAGGTCTCTGAATGCATTTACTCATAAATGTAAAGGTTAGAGTGACAGAGGACAAATCTGACACTCAGCCATATCTGGCCCAGATCTGAAATGTGAACTTGATCGGATGAAGGTTTCATCTACTTCATAATGTGCTTTTCTTATTTATTTCTTATTTAAACAGTGCCACAGAGTTCATTACTGTGGCCTAATTAATGGAATTCTTTTATAAGTCACTGTTAAAAATAATCTAAATAAAAAGTATATATGTCATAATTAAGAAAAAACAATGAAAGAATTAACTAAAAACTTGAACTGAAGCCCTTTCAAATCAATTACAGTCATTTCAACTCACCCTTTAATAAAAGTGATACTAAAACATGCTTTAAGATTTGTGATAAAAGTGCTGATGGTATCCTCAGCTCTGAGGCCTTCTGTAAAGGCCTTCTACAGCCTGAGGCAACAGGCACTAAAAACAGACCCTCGTGCCTTGCGTTGGGGTTGAAAGGTGACATAGGCATAGTTCTACTGGGTGGGGATCTAAACATCATTAAAAGTTTAATGCCGATCTGTTTACATAGTGCATATCTTTCTTTACAGCAAGACAACACTCAACTCTGTAAAGCTTAATTTAAACCAGGAAACATACGACTAAATTAAGACCAACATAGTTATTTCATAAAGGCAGATGTCTGTCAAAATGCATTAAGGCAATATCTGTCACAGATTAATGTTTAGTTTCCGTTCTCTTAATGTGAACAACAACGCTATAATAACATTTATTTCGAAGAACAGAAAACAACAGATAATAGAAGCATGATATTCAAGTCATTATATGCTGCCCACCAAATGTCTGGCAATATGATACCTGTCATAACATGGCTACGGCCTGGCTATAGCAATTTTATGACAGAGGACTCATGGACTCAAGGACTTCTCCAAAGAATCCACTATCGCTATGGAAACGTCAATCCTTCAGCAGCCTGTGGTGTATCCACCAGGAACAACAGATGAGAGCAAACATCTGGGAACTTTGCCGTTACAACGAGGTTAACGCCCCTCATAGACCTGATCGATTTTCAAGTAATGTGAAACCCTCAGGCATTTTTGACAAAAAATTAGCAAACAGACTTTTCCAAAGGCTTTTCTCTCTTATGTGCAACTCAGCTGAGGGCACATTTGCAGGTAACTTTTGAGTAAAAAAAACCCTACAGCTTCAATTCTGCATAGTATGAAAAAAGTAAAATAGCAGAAAGTTGCATATATCTGTTGGTTACATTTCATCCACTTGGTTTACCCCACTAATGGACGTGTAAGCCCCTAGTTACTCTGTGTGATGTGACTTTACCATTATGGACGGCCAGATTTGCCTTGTGACAGGAGCATTGTGCATGTTGAATTCTGTGAATGTTCCAATAATCCTGTTTAATAATCCTCTATACATTGTGGTATGCTGACGTCAGATGATCCTCTCAGTCATAAAATTACCATAACAACGCAGGGAGAGAGAGAGGAAGGGAGAGGGGGTCATGGTACCCACTGGTGTAATAGTCATGTTTCAGATGGCTGGTAAACGTGTGTGTGTGTGTGTGTGTGTACGCATATACGTGCATATGCACGTTTTGTGTTTGTGTGTGTGTAAGGGGATGGGGGGCAGGCACTCACTTTCCTGCAGCGTAGACCTCCGCCGTGTCGAACAGATTGATCCCGTTCTCATAGGCCAGCGTCATCAGCTGCTCTGCCATCTGTTAGGGGGAGAGTGGGAATGGAGGGAAAAGAGAGAGAGAGAGAGAGAGAAAGATGGAGAGTAAGCAAGAATTTTATAATCTCTTCACTGATTCATTACATGGATTAACACCTTTGAAGGGGCTAATACAGAGGCCCACACCCCCAGATGTGACACACATACACACACACCACACACACACAACAACACACACAAACACACACGTATATATATATACACATGGTATATAAATATACTGTATGTAAGTAACATATATATATACACGTTTTTGTTTTTTCGATTTTTTTTTTATTTTTCAACAAATGTGAAAAAAACACATATTGTATATATATATATTATATATATAACACAAGGTATATAAATATACTGTATGTAAATAAACATATACATTTATGTTTTTTTTCCTTCAATTGCATCTATATGTTCTCAAAAAAAACACTGTGATGTGAAAACATCCATCACAGATGAAACAGCACAGGTGCTTTTCAGCATCAGCTGCTGAAATCAGACTGTTGTTATGCACCATCACAGAAAAGGCTCTTGATGTTATCAGTAACTTGAGAGGAAGAACGAAAGACAAAGAGATGAAAGGAGAGAAAGAGTGCGGGAGAGACTGAGGGAATGATAGAGAAGAGATGAAAGAAGGGAAATGGGACAGGGTTTGAGAACGGAAAGAAGACCATGGCTGGAGGGATAGAGAAAGAGAAATAAGAAGAGTGGGAGGAAGAGAGTGAAGGGGAGAGATGGTAAAGAGGTGAAGAGGTCTAGAAAGACAGGAACGAAGGGGTGAGCGCTGCAGTATTTGGGACGCATCTCTTTCACTCTCCCCCACTTTTTTTAATTATTCAGCGTTTCAGCACGCGGCCCAACCCTGACTCCACACACTCCTGTGTGTTTCACACGCAAGCATCCCGGCACCAGCTCCACTGCAGCACTCATTGCACACTGCTGAGAGGGCAAACCTGATTGCGTGTGTGTGTGTGTGTGTGTGTGCGCGTGCAAATTAGGGGGAATATGTGTACAGCGTGCGTGCATTAGTGGGAGAGAGAGAAAGTGTCTGTGCGCCTCTGTATGTGTGTGTGTGAGAGAGAGAGAGAGAGAGAGTGTGTGTGTGTGTGTGTGTGTGTGTGTGTGTGTGTGTGTGTGTTAAATGCTGACATTAGGATGTGAATCTCTGAAATGAGCATCACAAATAGGCTCTTTTATGCTCTAGCGGCTCCTCAGAGGCCCTATGAGAGGATTGGGAAAAGTGCCCCATCAACAGAACGGCTGCTTATAAGATTGAGTGTGTGTGTGGTGTGTGTGTGTGTGTGTGTGCAAATAAAGGGAAATAAGGCAGAGTAACGGGAAGTACGTGTACAGTGTGCGTGTATGAGTGAGAGACAGAAAGCGTGTGTATGTGTGTGTGTGTGTGTGTAATGTGGGTGTATATGTGTGGGGACACCATTTCCTGGCCTTACCTCATCTGTGATCTGTCCTCCGAATGTGACCCATGTTCCTGGTGAAGAGCAGAGAGGAGATACTGTGATGCTGCACAAACATACTAGCATCTCAGTCCAGAGAGCTAAGTGTGTGAGTGCATTTGTGTGTGTGCATGTGTGTGTGTGTGAGAAAAGTCAAAGTGAGAACAAGAGTAATAAACACAAAGAGAAGAGACTGGAAGAAAGATAGAAAGAGAAAAGAAAAAGAGAGAGAGAGAGAGAGATAGAAAGGAGCTGAAATATACAACAACAGACTTATGCGATTAGCGTAAAATACATGGATCGGAGTGTGGATGAAAAGTCAGTCAGATTCATTTTGTGCAGACACATGATCCAGATGCAGATTAAGCCCAAAGGGAGGGTTCAGACATGATTAGGAGGCTGTCTCATCCTTAATGTTCACTCAGAGGCCAAACGCCGAGCGCTAACAAGCTCTTTTACCATAGACAGCACTAACAAGCTCTTTTACCATAGACAGTCACACTGAGAGACAAAAGCATCACATAGAATTCCTCTTGCTCTTCAAGAAAAAAAAAAACAGAATGAAAGAGGGATAAAAAACATGGAGAATCTAAGATGCTGACATCAGGAATGACACTTTCTGAGATGATTTTACACAAATCCATATAATCATGTCACTTTTTCATCTCCTAAGCCCTCGTTCCAGTTCCTCTGATCTGCTGCAGAGTAGGCTCAGTGGGGAAGAGCACATAGGCA
>PYXC01001356.1:115000-117500 GCA_015244755.2 Tenualosa ilisha
TCAATTATGGCTACTTCATGCTGCTGAGAAGCTTCCCACTCTTTTTACACCTTAGTATGGTTAAAAATTGAGGAGCCTCATACTTACATTTGTGGTTTGTGTGTGTGTGTGTGTGTGTGTGTGTGTGTATTGGGTGTGTGTGTATGCATATGTTTACTTGTGTCAGTATGTGTGTGAGTCTATGCAACAGTCCAGTATGTTTTTGTGTGTCTGGGAGGATGCACTGTCCACGTCAGAGGCCAGAAATGCTATAGAAATGTCAAGGCTATATGACGTTAAGCGCTGTTGTCAGTAGGTTTTGTGCTAACTCCTCTGTACTGCCCCTGATCATTTGACTCAACCATGGGCATTCTCAATGACACTAGAGAACATGTCATTTGACACAAAACTCCACGGGACCAAGGCAGTGAGGTGCAGCCCAAACTCCAATATTTTCACTTCAGTTAGTTAACAAGACCTGGCTTCACCTGGCTTCACAAATACTAATGAATTCACCCCTTGGAAACACACCTCCCCCCTCAGTCATAATGACAACATTTACTATTCATCACATCTGTAGCTATTATTGGCCTGATAGTTAACAAATGATGACGTTTGACGCAAAAAAAAAACAAAAAACAAAAACAAACAAAAGAAAAACAACCAAACAAAAAGAAAGACGATCGCCAAACTGTTTTAATCTGCAAGTAATATTTTGGGAATATTTTGGTATTTGTCTAGTTTTGTATTTGTTTTATATCAGGAGTGAACGATTGGCTAAATATTAATATTTATGTTTATGCTGACAAATTTAATGAATAAGTATTTGATGGCCTCAAGGTGCAATGCACTGCCAATCTTCCTACTCTGTCAAATGTATGATGTCTGTTTTGTCTTTGGTTAATCTAGACAAATCACATTAAAGTGTTCAGTTTAATCTCCAAAATACAAAGACAGTAAAACCTAACCTCTGCACTGTGAGCTACAAGGGAGTGTAAAGACTATTAAGATTGTCGGTCTCAAACACAAGGGCCAGTTTTATTTTTTAATGGTTTATGTTATTATTTTCCTTGTTAAATAACGACACAAGTAAACTCTATTTCCCTACACTGACATGGAGCTCTCAGTAAAGGAAACAAGAGGTGTCATCCTATCTGTGTCCAAGTCACAAGCTCAGCTTACAGGACGCTTAGTTAACACTAAGGAATACATCAAAGTGTAGGAACAGTTTTCTCTATAAAATTACTGACTACATGCTACCTGGCTAATGTCTTGGTGCGATGTGGGCATTAGCTTGACTGAGTGTAGCAAACAAACAAAAAACGCTTGTTTACTGCAAAACCGTATTACAATCATGTAGGCCTATAGGATTTATTTTGTAGGTTATTGCATTAATAATATGTAACATGTTAATATCCTAGTAATATTCTTGTAGACCGTAATGTATGACTATATTGTTTCTACGCATAGCTTGAAAGGCATATCAGGTAAGTATAATATAAGTATAATGTAAGGTTAACAGCTCGCACTTCCTGATATTAACCCTGGGAGCAAGACAAAGAAAGTAGACAAGTAAAAGAAAAAAGTCCGCTACAACCAGGTGTTCTTAATTTTGATATAAACACCGCAACGTGTCGGGTCAATGGACCCTTCCTCAATGGACCCTTCTTCCGACGTGTCTCCAGAGATCCCCCTTCAATCGCAGATTTAAAAAAAAATTCAGTAACAAAGTTCGTTCTCACCAATACATGTGGATTTGTTTACAGACCAAAGAACAGGAACCACCGATGATCATTTTGGAAGAGTTATGTGGACTGACAAGGTAATGAACACAATGTCAGTTTCGGTCAGTTTCAGTTTCGCAGTTGCAGTAATTGTGGAATGTAGGTAGAGATGGCCGAGAGCCCTTCACCTCGTAATGAGTCATTTAAGTATCGAAGTGACTTCGATGCTGGTAAATTAACCCTAAGATGTTGCCTGGTTTGCCTTTTAGTTCTAAGGCAGAAACCAGAGTAATTCAAGAGCATATGTGAACTCTTACAAAAATAGCCTAGTTATGCTCCAAGCATCTGGTTTGAAACTAATGGAAAAATAGTGTACTTTGGCTTCACTTTTTACACACCTTCAAAAGCCCTGCCTAAAAAAGTAGGCTATGTTTCAGCTGAAGTGGGACAGTTTAGTAAGCACAGCCCTGGTGAAACCAAAGTTGATAAAACTTAGATAAAGCTAAGAATCTGCTGCACTTTTAAATAACCACATTCTCCTGGGTTTGCAAGTCCACAGCTTGACATGGGACACTAATTTGAGTGTGTGTGTGTGTGTTTGTGCCTGTGACACTGGGTGCTGTCATCCTTTTTCTCAAACTGTTTTGTGCTGGTTGTGTGTGTGTGAACTGAGTCCTTTGTCAGCGGTGTGTTGTGCTGAATATTTCACAGCCTGAAGCCTAAATACTGCATGATGGACAAGTCTCATTGTCCGCAATGTCGTCGCACGCCAACTCTGAGCCAGGCCAAACCAACCG
>PYXC01001356.1:127500-135000 GCA_015244755.2 Tenualosa ilisha
TCATGCCAGGATTCACAGCAGCCTCAGAAAACACAGCACACATTAAATATATGCAGCGTGAGAACACAATATGTGTGAAGATGTGGGAGCACCTGTGTGTGTGTGTGTGTATGTGTCTGTGTGTGTGAGAGTGAATACAAGCGTGTGTTTGCATGTGCGTGTGAGGAAGAGCAAACAAGCTGTGTGTGTGTGTGTGTGTGTGTGTGTGTGCATGTGTGAGTACGTACATACGTACGCATGCACAAATACTTCCCTAGTCTTCGCCTTCCCTTGTCTAAATTCTAAATAAGATAATAATATTTGCCCAGCACAGGCACACACAATGACAGATTGTTTGGCTCAAAGATGACAGTAATAGAGGCCCCACAAAGCCTGTTTCTATTGCAATAAGGGCCACGGCTGAGTGACTTATCATCTGGTAACAGGACACCACTGAAAGAGATTCCATTCACTCACTCATAGAGCTCTCAGAGTCTCCCTGGCCTAATGCAAGTCATTTTCCATTGGATCATTTTCTTCTCAAAAGGAACCAGGTGGTGTTAGCTTCCCGATTTACTGTATGCAACTGCACGCACGCACACACACTCACACACACACACATGCCACACACACACACACAAACACACACTCTTCAATCCACCAAGTTGGCATACGGTGACAGACTGGAAAGACGCAAAGACGTGCAATTACACTGCACTGAGTTTTACCACTACACTGCGATTAGGTTTAGGCTAATATGTGTTATGCCTTTTGTCTTGGAGAAACAAAAAAAACAAACAATAAATAAATAAATAAATAAATAACAAACAAAAACAAATTGGGATTTTAAGTGCTCTGAGAGAGAGAGAGATAGAGAGAGAGAGAGAATGTAAGAGAATGTGACACAGGAGTCAGGTTGGTGAGAGGATATTGATATGGATTGGTTTGTGTTTATGTATGTATTTGTATGTGTGTGTGTGTGTTGTGTGTGTGTGTGTGTGTGTGTGTGTGTGTGTGTGTGTGTGTGTGTTTGCGTGTTTTCCGCATGGGGGCATTTTCAGCCAGACAATTAAGTTACACCGCTTGCTGCTCATCACGACCACATCCATCTTCCCCAGTACGACCTGCTGTGAGCCATAATGGCCTCCCCTTGCCTAGTTTCACCAGCAGTCTCTCTACATAATCACTTCACTCCACTCCACTCCTCTCCACTCTCCTCCTCTCCGCAGTGCACGGTCACATCAGACACCTCTCCATCTAAGCCACTTGAGGTCCGGGCCCAAATTCTGCTCCCTGTACACTGATTGGCCGATCAGCCTCTTGCTTTCGGAAGCCTATTTACCACAGCCACTTCACAACTGGGCCAAACGCCACTCGCCGTACTCTGATTGGTCAGCTTGTAGTCACACTTCAGCACTAATGAGGTAGAGCTTCTTGTCTCACCTCAGGGAAGGCTGATTGCAAACAGACACAGCTAAAGACTTGCTGTAGTTAACCTTTTCTTGATTTTCTCTTTTCTTGGTATCTCTTTCGTCTCTCTGTCTCTAGATTTGAGGACCACAGCCAAACTCTGCCCTGTGAGGCTGGTAACTATAGCAATGCTCTGATGAAATCTGTGCCTTCGCTGAGAAGGCTGGTGGAACGGGAAAGCACGAGGGGAGATGTAATGATTTATCTTTAGTTCAACGTCTCAAGGCGCTACATACACAAGCCTGTGGTTTGGCCAAGAGCGTCGCAGACACATGCCAAAGATAAACATGCTTCAAGTTCTCACACACCCCCAACCCCAAACGTCGCACCCCAAAAGGAACTAAGCATGCTACCTCTTCTCAAATATTTTGCTTTCGTTTCCAGCACGTACTGAATGTTTTCATTCTTATTTTGTTTTTGGAAATGAATGAGTGCAGTTTGGTCACATTAAATGTTCTACTTCTCTCGTTCTCACATTCTGACAAAACAGATGTAAACATGCTGAAATTCATTAAACACTCTGCTGTGCGGTGGTTCCAGTGAGCAGGTTCTCAAAAAGATTCTTGCATAGGCTCTAGAACTGCATCCGAGTGGATGTACAAATCAGAGTAGATGTTCATCTACGTGACAACCACCATGTTGAATTCTCTAACCTTCTTTTGTCCTTACTTTGCAGGTTCTACTCGTACTATACCCAGTGTTTTCATGCTCTACCCAATAATTTGTGCAATTTTCTGTATGTGTGGAACAATTCTGTTGGGTTCTAGCAAATATTCTAAAAATGTATTGTACAGTATAGATATTTGGTCAAGTGGGTTCTCGTGTGGATACTGTGGAACCTTTCTGTGACATACTCCCACAAATCCTCACAGTCTACTGTACAATGTTATCTTGCTGCAGAACACTTGTGGTCAAGTAGTCATGTTCTCCTACCTATACTTCATGCCGGTTCTCATGCTCTGCTCGCTGGACGACGGTGCACTCTGGACGGACAGCTGCCCGAGGCTACGTGCCACCATGGCGACGGCGCGGAACTTGCCACGCGTGCCGCTGCTGGGGCTGTTGGTGTTCTGCTGGCGGCTGAGTCGGTCATCCGTGCTTCGGCTCATGGACCGGTGGTCCGAGCACACGAACGACACCTGCATGCCGGCGGACGGGGCGCCGGAGGCGTTGGCGACGGAGCTGAACAGTGTTCAAAAAGGACCGCACGCACACTCAAGCGCACACTCGCGCAGGAGTGTGCGAGAGTGTGAGCCTAAGGTGAAGCCGCAAAAGAGAGAGTGCTCTCCTTCACACTCGCTCTGAGGGCGAAGATGGTGTTGTGTAGCTTCCTTTGCACGCGTAAAAAGAGAAATCCTTCAGGGCAGACCCTCCGACGCTCACACAAACAACCCAGACGCACACGTGTGCATGGAGAAGTCTCTCTGCCCAACTCTGTCCAAGAGGTATCAAGTGCTCGGAGCCCCCCCCGGTAGGGAGCGAAAGTCAGAGATGGAAGCGATTCTCCAAGGATGTTGTCAGAAGATGTGTCCAAGAAAGAGTGAAAGAGAAAGGGAGAGGGAGAAAGAGATAGAGAAGGAGGGGAGGGAGTGAAGTAGAAGGTCCGACGGAAGAGGAGAGGCGCGTCAGGCTCTCAGGTTAGTCCTGAGGTGGCGGCTGCCACTATAAATACTCCGCTGAGAGTTGCTGCTCCCGACAGCGCTGCGCTACGCTACGCTGCACTCACACACACAGCCACAGCCACACACACACACACACTCTCTGAGCTTCTCCGCTGAGACTGCTGAACAGCACAGAGAGAGGGAGAGGGAGAGAGAAAGAGGGAGCGAGAGAGAGAGGGAGAGAGGGAGAGAAGAAGGAGGAGAGAGAGAGAGAGAGAGAGAGAGAGAGAGAGAGACAGAGGAAGAGAGAGGGAGGGAGAGAGAGAGAGGGAGAGAGGAAGGAGGAGAGAGAGGGAGAGAGAGAGAGAGAGAGAGAGAGGAAGAGAGAGGGAGGGAGCAAAATATTGCGCACAGAGAGGAACACAGCACTGAATGGAGAAGAAGGAGGAGGAGAAGAAAAGAAGGAAAATAAGATAGAGAGGAGAGGGGAAAGCTAAGAGGAAAAAGAGAGTAGTTACCCTGACCAGCAGATAGAGAGAGAGAGAGAGAGAGAGAGAGAGAAAGAACGGAGTATCAAGGGAAACCAAGGGAGAGAGAGAGAGAGGGAAAAGGGGACTTCAGCCATGACAACCTCTTCTCCTGACTCACTCTGTTTCTGCCGCTGGTCCTCTACCCACTTCCCCTCTTTCCTTCACTTAAAAATTTTTCTTCCTCTCTTCTTCCCCTCTTTCTCTCCCTTTCCTCCGCTCTCCTGCTCTGTCCTCTGCAGAAGTGCTTTGGCTTGGGGCAGTCACACACGTCCGGTCCCCCACCACTATGACGGCTCCCTCAATGACACACACACACACACACACATACACACAATGAAAACTCTACTCAAGAGTCCCTCAATCGCACTTACGTGTGCATGCACACACACACACAAAGCCCAGTGCAAACAAAATCCTTTGAGATAAGGACTTATTTTTAATGTCCCCTCCATCTCTCTCTGTCTTTCTCTCCCTCTCTCTCTCCCCCCCGTTCTGTTCCTTATCTCTTCGCGTGTGTCGATCTCCTGTCAGAGTCTCGCCTTCGCCCCATCTCGTCCCTGCTCTTCCTCCTCGTCCTCCTCCTCCTGTGCGCTCGGCAGGCAGGCAGATTGCGCTGGAGGCTGCTTGCTAATCTGGCTCAGAGCTGATGAAAGAGATGAAGACGGAGAGGCCGATTCGGCAGCGGACGCCCTCGGGCAAAGGGGGGAGGGGGTGGCAGCGTGTTGGAGGAAAAGCTGAGGACCCGTCACAGTTGCTGTGTGCTGAGTGTTTGTTGCATTTCTGTGTGTGTGTGTGTGTGTTGTGAGAGTGTGCGTGTCGTGTTTGTGTTTATCCTCATATCTGTTTTGCGAGTTGTTTACTGGTGTGCTTGTGTGTGTAAACATATTGCAAGCGTGTGTAATCTGTAGTGTGTGTGTGTGTGTGTATGTGTGTGGGATACGTGCGATGAAGAGAATAAAGACGAGAAGAGGACCCCAGAATCCCGTAGCGCTCACATGTGCGGTTCAAGCCATCCACTTTGCAAGTGGTCTCCTAGAGACTGTGGAGATCTCATCTCTTTCTCTCCCCCTCTCTCTCTTTTGCACTTCTTCTTCTCTTTCTCTTCTTTCACTCACTGCCTCTTTCTTTCCTATCCAACCTCTTTTTTCCCTTTGTGGTTCAGCAATCCAAAAGCTCTCAGAAATGACAAGTGTAGGGTCTCATTCTCTCTCTCTCTCTCCTCTCTCTCTCTCACTCTATTTCCCAGTAGGTGAAGAGTACAGGTCTAATACATGGAAATCAACTCAATTTTCTTCTGCTCTCTCCCTCTCTCTCTCTCTCTCTCTCCCTCTCTCCATCTCTCTAAAAGCTGCTCCTCGTTCTCACTCTCCCACTGTCGCTCTCAACCCCCACCCAACCCCCCAAGTGAGTTTTGCACTTATGCACAAGATCGCAAAAGATGCAAAAAGCAGCATTGTGTGTGTGTGTGTGTGTGTGTACGCGTGTACGCACGCGTGTGTGTGTAAGAACACTCGTGTGTGTGTGTGTGTGTGTGTGTGTGTGTGTTCTAGTGTGTATGCATATGAGAATGAGTGAGAGGTAGGGACAGAAAGACATGGAAGCGTGTTCTCTTTTATAACAGTTCATTTGATTTAATATGTGCTTGAAGTGTGTGTTGTGCAGGAGGAAAGAAAGTGATTTGGAGAGTCATCAGGTGTGTACCAGCAGTCCATCAGTCAGGCTGACAAGGCTCTACCACAGTGTACGTGTGTGTGTGTGTGTGTGTGTGTGTGCGTGTGTATGTGTGTGGTGTGTGTGTATAGGTGTGTGTGGCAGGGAGAAAGAAGAAAGAGAGAAGAGAAGAAGGGAAGAACATAAAAGAGAGAGGGAGGACTAAAGGGTAGAAAGAGAAACAAAAAGAGTGTGTGGTTGTGTGTGGATGCGATAGGAAGAGAGAGTGTGTGTGTGGAGGGATGGCTGTGTTTGAGCATGACAGTGTGTGGGCATGTGTAAAATATTCATTATGCAACTCAATCTGCCTTTGTGTACGGTGTGTTTCATTGGGCATGTATGGGTGGTGTGGTGGTGTGTGTGTGTGTGTGTGTGTGTGTGTGTGTGTGTGTGAAATAGGCACATACCTGCAGTGCAAAATCCAGCAAAACAACCCATTACCCCCCTTACACACACACACACACACACACACACACACACACACACCACTCACATTCTCACACAAGTGTGTAGTGTCCTCTGAGCCACAGACCATCACTGGCCATCATCTGTGCACCAACACCATGGCAGCAATGGCCTATTCACTCTTCCAATCTCAGTCAATTATGGGCCATCAACCCTCATCTTAGGGATGTCTGGACACACACACGCACCACACACACACACACACACGCACACACACACACGCACGCACACACACACATCCCTCCCCCCTTACCTGCGATTGAGTGAGAGCTAACAGGTGGTGGAGAGACGCGTACGAGCCTGAGTGACCAATTACCACGGCAACAACAGCGCTCTACTGGTAAGGCTCAGCCTGATGATGTGCATAGGCAGCCAATTAAGGCAAGTAAGAGATATGATTTGGACAGCTACTAAAGCTTCTGCATTTACACACCACACACACACCACACACACACACACACACACACACACACGGATACTTAAATACACTAGATCACATGTGGATACTAGCACCCAAACATGCACACACACAAAGGCACTAGTCAGCCACAACCAGATGCTTTCACACACACACACACATACACACACACACACACAGTTGGCTAAAAATATCAAAAGGCTATGGGGTCGAAAGGAATTTTATGGTGATTGGAGTCATAGCAGGGTGGTTTCTAAGAAACACTTTCTCCCACACACATACACACACACCCGATACACACACACACACACACACACACACACACACACACACACACACACAACACACACACACACACACACACACACCAGCACACACACAAAAAAAAACCTCTTCTCTCTGGCAATAATGAAATCAAACTGCTTATCAGAGCATCAGCATCTTGAGAGACTGATTGAGAAATTATTAAATTCCAAGTGGCACACACACACATGCAGGCCTGTATGCATGGCCATAAGATCACACACACACACACACCCATACAGTCAAACCCAGTACAAACATACATGATTCAACTCATAGACACATGGACACGCTCACAGACACACACACACACACACACACAGAAGAATGGGGTGGGCAGAAAAGAGTGGTCAGGCTGTCTAAAGAAATCCTTCAGACAAACGTGTCTTAAAGAATATACTGACAGCCCTAAATTTAGCCGAATGACCCTATGTCCCAGCACACCCAAATAGAAATTAGGAGAGGGAGGGAGAGAGAGAGAGAGAGTGTCTGTGTGAATGTGCTTTTGAGTGTGTATATGTCTGTAATGAGTGAGTGAGTGAGTGAGTGAGTGAGTGAGTGAGAAAGAGAAAGAGAGAGGGAGGGTGAGTGAGAGAAAAGACAGAACTGGCAAGAAAGGTAGGAGAATGAGGAAGAAAAGCAAGACTTGAGAGACCGAGACAGACAAGAGATGGAGAGAGAGAGAGAGAGAGAGAGAGACAGAGAGGAAGACAGACAGAAAAAGATAGCGAGAGAGTGAATACAGGGTAAGATGCTAGGAATGTGTGTGTGTGTGTGTGTGAATGACAGAGAGAGAGAGAGAGAGAGAGAGGGGAAAAGTAAAACAGGAAGTGAGGAAGTGAGTGTGTGTGTGTGTGTGTGTGTGTTCAGAGAGAGAGCCCACACTTGTGCATTCTGCAAGTTGCACCTTTCAAATGAGACCATCCTGACCGTTGCACTACAATGTCTGCAATAGTTCATAAAATGAATGTTTTAGGCATTGAGAAGGGAGGAAAAGCATACTAGTATATTTGGCTATTTCTCA
>PYXC01001356.1:137500-145000 GCA_015244755.2 Tenualosa ilisha
TTGCCATAAGCCTCGTCACCCCCGCCCCCCTGCACCCCCCACACCACCAACCACACACACACACACCACACACACACCACACACACACACACACACACACACAGAACACACACACGCACACACACATACATTCATTAAAACGCAGGAACTGTCAGTTTGCTGCAGGGTAGCACAAGTGTTCGGACCTTTAAGGCGCCCTAGCCCTAGTCTAAATAGCCCACAGGGGGAGATGGGGGCGTGGGGGGGGTTCCGATGCGCGGAGGCGGTCTGGGCGGAACTTTTAAGGTGCAGTGGGGCTCATTACAGCGGAGAAAAGAGCTGTTAGATGTTAGCGTGGCCCCACAGAGCAGCGTGTGGATGAGAGGGCTAATACTGAGACTGGACAGGCCTGGCAACTGTGGGGCCAGCATGCACACAGAGAGGAGCTCAATTAGGGACAGAGAGAGTTAGTGACACAGAGCTACCATAGAGAAGAGGAGGGAGGGAGGGAGAGAGAGAGAGAAGAAAGAAAGAGAGGAAAGGAAGGGGTCATGGGGGGGTGAGAAAGAGAGAAGCTTCGAGCTACCTTGGAGAAGAGGAGAGAGAGAGAGAGAGAGAGAGAGAGAGAGAGAGGGGGAGAGAGAGAGAGAGAGAGAGAGAGAAAGAAAGGCACATGGAGAGAAAAGCTATGAAGCAAAATGACTGCTTAGAGACGGATCAAGTAGGGACAAGAGAGCTACAAAGTTGAACCGTTTGACCCATATAACACACTTCTAATCCTAACTTAATTCACAAGTTAGTTCAAGTTTGAATCGAACTCCAATTATTGACCCAAACATGCCTGCTCCGCTCATGTTCAAACCACACAGCTTCCTCTGCATTGCCCCAGCCACTACTTGAGACTCACTGATTGGTCCAGACGAAACCCCACTCGACCAATCACTTCTCCCCGAGACTATTTTTGCGTGGCAGGCCGAGGTGGAGGGATGCACCCCAGCTGCCCCTTCTGTTGGCATCAACGGCCGGCTGGCCAGTTTGATTAAGGGCTGATTAATTTGTCCTCGGTTCCACTTCTCTCTCCCCTCCTGTCTTTTACTCTCCTCTTCTCTCTTTCCTCCTCTCTCCCCTCTCCTCTTCTCTCCTCCCTCTCTCTTCTCTCTCTCCTCTCTTTCACTCTCCTTTCTCTCTCTCCTCCTCTCTTTAACTCTCCTCTTCTCTCTCTTCCACTCTCTTCTTCTCTCACTCCTCCTCTCTTCCCATTTCCTCTTCTCTTTTCCCCTCTCCTCCTCTCTTTCACTCTCCTCTTCTTTCTCTCCTCCTTTCTTCCCCTCTCCTCTTCTCTCTTCCCCTCGCTCCTCCTCTTTCACTCTCCTCTTCTCTTCCTCTCCCCTCATCTCTTTCACTCTCCTCTTCTCTCTCTCCTCCTCTCATCCCCTCTCTCCTCCTCTCTTTCACTCTCCTCTTCTCCATTTTTCCCTCCCCTATTTTCTCTTCCTCCTCTCTTTCCTACTCCTCTTCTCTCTCTCCTCCTCTCATCCCCTAACCTTTACTCTCTGTCTCTTCCTCTCTGCCCCTCTCCTCTTCTTCTCGCTCTTCTTTTCTTTTCTGTCCTTTCTCTCACCCCTTATCCTCTGTCCAAAAGACCAAACTAAGATTGTGTGTGTGTGTGTATGAGTGTGTATGTATGTGTGTATTTGTGTTCATTTCCATATATCCACCATGAATGTTCCTGAGAGGAACACACAGGAGTATGTGTGTGTTTGTGTGTGTGTCACCCTCATTGCCACCTTCATATGTGTGTGGGTGTGTGAGTACCAGTCTATGAGATCACCTGAGGTTACCAAAACAGTCTGCACCTCTCTCTGCTAGACTGCAGAGTTTTCTTGTAGTGAAAACCTGCCTGGGGTTAGCAGCACACACACACACACACACACACACACACACAGCTCTGCAGCCTGCCTCCGTAAAGCTGAGAAGCAGGCAGGCGAAGCACTGCATTGTGGGACACTGAAGTGGTGTTACCTAACGGACTGCAGCTCCAATCTGGGAGGCAAAGCAGAGGACATATGGCAGCACTCACTAACATCCCGAGGCTTTACACACAACACACACACACACACACACACACACACACACACACACACACACACACACACACACAATTAACCACTCCACAAATATTCCTCCATTTTTGGGGAGAGAGTGAGAGAGCGAGAATAAAGGAGTCACGAGTGACAGACAGATAGTAAGTGTATGAGACAGCTAAAGATCTAAGTGGGTCTGAGGGCCTGAGAGCGAGAGAAGGGAAAGAAGGGGGGGGGGGGGATAAAAACAACACTGTGTGACAATAAGGGACGTCAGAAGCTGAAACGGCACTGGGGAAACACTAAGCACCCCAGAGAGACAGACAAAAAGGCAGCCAAAGAATAACAGAGAAGAGAACAGAGAAGTCTGCCACCGTGTAACAAAAGCCGCGGAGGACTTCGGGAACTCGTTTCAAGTCGCATCCGGCTTAATGGGTTATCTTAAACGCTGTGGCGCCCTACGCAAATGACTGCCTGGCTTTCCGCCCTTTCCCTACTTCACCACCACAAATGGGACAGAGGGAAGGAGGAAGAGGAAGAGAGAGAGAGAGAGAGAGAGAAAAAAATGGAGGAAAAGAGAGGCTTGGAGAATCAATGGCCTTGCTCGGAGCAGAAACAGGCCCACTGGGGTTGATCTGAGTGGGCTGAATGGGGCTTTTATGTCAGGACAATGGTCACAATGCCATCTCAGGATATCGGCTTTCTTTACAGCAGGATGAAGATTAATTAAAAGGGGTTAGAATAAATGGAAACAAACAAATGCAAGTACTGTGTGTGTGTGTGTGTGTGTGTGTGTGTGTGAGTGAGAGAGAGACACACAAAGAGAGAGCGACGACACAAACACACACAGAAATGACCACGGAGGAGCAATGATCTCCCGTAAATGAGTGTGGCCATTAAGGGCATACAGCTCCACTCCCACACTGGGCCTGTAATCTGATCAATGCTTGAACATGAAAAATGGCACTCTCTCAAATGCCACTTTAAAAGGAAATCACTCTTCAGCCCACACTACTCCTGTAGTTGGAGATAGGAACACGGGAAGGTTCTCTCACACACACACACACACACACACACACACTCTCTCTCTCTCACACACACACAAACACACTATTTTCCACCTTGGGCAACTGTTGACATGCTCAAAACACACATGTACATACAGTTTGGTTTTTGCACTAAAAATGACTGCAGAGCCAAGAGTGCTGATTGCTTGATTCAAAAGCTAAAGACACAAGAGAAGAAACCAAAAGGATCAAACTGAGACCAAAAGTCCTCTAGGTTCTTTTTTGACACTCTGCCAGATCCGCACCAGACCCCGGCCAGACCTGGGCCGAAGCGGCAGCCGCCGAGGGGATGTGTGCTGCGCACTGGAGGCAGACAGGCAGTGCCAAAAACGGGGCTGTTTGTTGTTACCCCACCCCCATCCTTCCACGAGAAGCAGCAGCACAGCTGGTGAAATCTGCCCCGTCCCTGTCAAGAAGTGTCAGCTGAGCCAAGATCTGAGGAGGGCTGACTAATCTCCCGAGAAAAACAACAAACAAAAAACAAACAAATAAACCCCAAACACACAAGCAGACAAATAAACAAACAAGGTTCTGCTCTATGTTCTGAAACTTCACCCAGAACCCTGCAGACAGCAGAGGATCAACGGTGAGTTCTGTCCCAGACCTGTGTTGGATCCCGGCTGGAGGAAAGTGCTTCTGGGCAGCGGAAGAACACATTTGAAAGCTAAAGTTGTTTCAGAACAGGTTGTCTCTGGGGCCCACTGTGGTTGGAGCCTTCTTGAGAAAGTGCTGGATGCCTCTGATTCCTGCTGTCAAAGGTGGCATGTCCTCACATGCCCAAAATAACCCCCCAAAAAACACACTCTCACACTTGGTCCTGTCTGCCAAACCCAGCAAGTGTATATGAAAGCTGAGTGAGAAAGTGTGTGCTTGTGTGTGTGTGCATGTGTGTGTGTGTGAGTGGAAGTCTGTGTGTGTTGTATCAGTGTAATGAGGGTTACAACATGTTCCTGTCCATAATTGGCCACTATCTTGTAGTGCTGGTTGGTGCCTGCAACCTGCAGGATGCAGAGGCCTGCTTGTCAAGGAGTCAGATGGGGTGGATTTGTAATCTTGCATCATCTTATTGGTACCTCTATGTATGTGCATAAAGAGAGCAATGTGTTTAAACATATGCATAACATAAAAGTTCTCTATACTATATAAGACTAGTCTTTACAGTACTTCTGTCTGCCCTGGAGCTCTACCTTTCTCTGCATTTTTCTCCCCTAAGCTCCATTGTCTGAGGCCCAATACTCTGGACCCTCAAAGACGAAACTGGCATCAAAGCCTCATGACTGGCTGACTGATGCAAGATAAGTATGAGTGTTCAGCACCTAGGGTTTAGAGGAGATATTGAGCGTAAGCCATTGTGTGTCTTTCTCCTAGCCTGATGTATCGAACGCTTCCACATTGTTTCACTGTGTGCAAAGAGTCTGAAATCTATCCGTTGGCATAAGTTTGCTCCACGATGGGAAGAAACTTTCTGCTTCAAGCAATCGCTACCGTCTGGTCGCGACCTTATGTTACGCACTGGAATGCGCTGTTTGAATTCAACGTTAACGCTTTCGGCCCTCCCTCTGTTCACTGATTGGCCCGCACAGCTCAGAGACGGTCCGAACCTAAGCCTACAGATAGCTCCCTGACCAGAGCTGGAGTTAAATGAGAAATGGAATGGAAGCACGAGGCGTCGTGGGTCTGGCTGTCTTTCTCATTTTCACGACATCTCTTTCTCTTTTCTCCCTCCTTCTCTTTCCTCTCTTTAGCACTCGTCTCCTGGGGAAGAGTGGACACTTGTGTATGTGTGTGTGTTTGTGTGTGTGTGTGTGTGTGTGTTTGTGTGTGTGCGTGTGCGTGCGTGCGTGAGGAAGTCACTCTGGATTAGACACCACCATCATCACACACAGCCCAGGAGAAGAGGAGGAGAGGGCAGGGGGAGGATGAGGGTAAGGATAAGGGTGGATGAGAGAGAAGAGGAGGCATGAAAAAGAAGAAATGAAGGAGATGACAAGGCCACTGGAGAAGAGAAATAAGCCAGAGAGACAAAGAGGCAGAGAGATGCAGAACACTGGAGAAAATAGAGAGAGAGAAAGAAAGAAAAAGAAAAAGGAAGAGAGAGAGAGAGAGGGGGGAGAAAAGTGACAAAGATGCCGACTTGAAATGAGGGACTCGGAGAGCGGAAGCGGAGGAGAGGAAAGCCCTCAGTTACGCAACAGTGATTCGCCCCAAGCTCTCGGCATGCAACTACCTCTCTCTCTCCCTCCCTCTCTCACTGCCCCTCTATTTCTCTCTGCATCTCTCCCTCTGTTACATACTATCCCTCCATTTCCATCTCCCTCATCATGTCTCCAGCTCTCACAGTCACACACTATCCCTCTCCCTGTCCATCTCTCTCTTCCTCTCTCTCTCAAACACACAAACACTTCATCTCCATCTCCTTCTCTCCACCCTCCTTTCTCTCTGTCTATTCTTCATTCAGTCACCATCTTACACTCACTGTCCCACACTCTTTCTCTTTCAATTTAATGAATCCCCCCTCCCTCTCTCTCTCTAAGGGCCTCAGCACACAGGCTCTGACGAGTGCAGAGCACTTTGCTTATTTATTTAGATTCCATTGTTTTCGAAACATCCCCTGAAACCCAGCATCAAACTCTGCCGCTTCAGGTCTATTTTGCCAGAGCCGTTCAAAGTAAATCCATTGGTTATTCCACAGACTATGGATCCCACTGTGTGCCGCGCGCCACCAGTGTGTGAAGGCAAATGAAACTGTCAAATTCTAAATAATATCGGAGCCAGTACACAGAGGCTCTGACTGCTCCATCCTCATCAGTCCTGTTTGTCTCTCTTGTACTGGAGTAAATGGCCAACGGTGTCAAGGGATAACTCTGAATTTCCCCCCTTCAATACCTCCTCTCCTCTTTGCCTCTTCCCTCTTTCTAGCCTCCTGCTATTGTGTGTGTGTGTGTGTGTGTGTGTCCTACCTGTGTAACAATATCTATGTGCTCTGAGTGTGCTTTGCTAAGACCATGCGTAAACATGTTGAACACTGCACTCCGTGTGTGTGTGTGTTCTTATCTGTGTGCTCTTATGAGTGTGCTTTGCTAAGACCATGTGTGAGCATATTAAACACTGCCCCGTGTGTATGTGAGTGTGAGTGAGTGTGTGTGTGTGTGTGTGTGTGTGTGTGCGTAGACCATTGTGATGTGTAATCAGGTGAGGGGAGCTGAGGTTGAGTGCAGCCCGAGGGGGAGACCGACCCCATCCTGACCACTGACAGACGAAGAGCGCTGCAAGACACCCCCCCACCCCCCCAATTACGCCATTCCTCACAACTCATCCAGAGCTCTGCCAGCCACAGCGCACCATCAAAAACACACAGACACATCACAGACCGATGCCCCCCCCACCCTCCATCCCCTTCTGTTTCTCTCTCTCCATCCCTCTCCTTATTTCTCCACCCCTATTCACGCTCTTATGCACCCCTCAATTTCTCTTTTTCAATTTCTCCACTCTCACTTCTCTTTTTTCTCCCCATCTATCCCCTCATCTACACCCCCCAGTGCATCAGGTCCTGTCAGGACAGTCAGGCTGTGGAGGTCAGCTGATCCCTGTGGCCTGTGGGAAGCAGCAGCCTGGTCAGGCTTAGTCCAATTTGCACTACACTGCTCTACTACAGCAGGGGCTTAGAGGCTACTATACCCACTCTAACTTCTCTCTCACTCACTCTCTCTCACTCTCACACACACACACACACACACACACACACACACACACACACACACACACACCACACACACACACACACACACACACACACACACACACACACACACACCTCACCCTTCCCTGGATGCTCAGACTCTCCCACAGCATCCACACACAGAGCCCCATCTGCATCTAATGCATCTTACTGATCCTGTTTAAATAAAACTGGCAGCTCCCACCTCACTCTTGTCTAATCAACGAAACGAACCAATCGACGAAACCCTCCTCCTGAATCTTCTACAACCTTCAGAGAAGAACAGAGAGCTCAGTCTGAGCCCCAGCACTGCTGAGAACATGGTATGCTATGTCATGCTATGCTATAATTACATCTACTACTGTATGTAGTGGGGTCCTTCCCTGATGAAGCTCAACTTACTCTGAACAGAACTAATCACTACCAATACGTCACTGAGATACCACTGGGCTGCTTCACTCCAAAATACTTACATTATTATATTCAACAGTGTCTTATTTACAGATTTCAGTCAAAAAGCTGAATGCTTCCTTGGCAGGACTGATCATGGTTTCATTAAGAATCAAGGGAGGGAAGGGAGGGAAGGCTACATAAAGAATAATTGTGGGTTGCAGAAGCCAGTTGACTTGGCATGTTTATAGTTCAAGGGTCA
>PYXC01001356.1:147500-167500 GCA_015244755.2 Tenualosa ilisha
CGATACCACCATAGCCAGCGGTCGAGTGGCCACCAGCTTACAGGCACAAAACACACACACACGCACACGCACACACGCACAAAAGAGAAGAGCTAAAGATGGCTGCAAGTCAGCTACATTTATGACACATTTGCATGCTTCTATGTCAGGTTATGTGTGCAAGAGTGCATGTCTGACTCCTGCATGTGTGTGACTGCAGAGATGTAAAGCCAACGGCTGATTTCCACTATGAAACTTTATTTCTGCTTCACTACTGCCATCTGGTGGTGAACAAAGTGAAATGGTATGGTGGTAGCAGGTCTGAGGGACAGTGTAGCTGATATGCTAAAAGTGTGCATACCGAAATAAAGCCCACATTCATCTCGCATGGCCTTCACCATTCATCACTCAGCACTCATCCAGATGCTTGATATCCTTTTTCAACCGTAGCAGAGTGGTGCTCAGGCTGGGGGCTGTGACCTCACCCGAAGAGCATAATGCATAGGATTTGCCAGTTTCTGTGAGACTACATTCACTTTTAGTCATACAAACAATATACAAACACCATTGTTGTTCAGACTATGCAGTTTATAGGCCGGCAATCAGCTAAGTGTCAGAAATAGCATTTCAGCTTTTGTGTGGCTAATAAAGTCATGATATAGTCCTCGGGGGCTAATGACACCACTCCTAAAGATTGGCTTGGTGAAAACAAACAATGGGGACTTACAAGCCTTAAAACTGACTGCAGTGCTTTGGCGCCACCTTGTGGTGCACAAGAGCACAACAGCCACATCAGGGGCTTGGCCACGCTGAATTTCAATCTCCTAAATATTAAATGAGCATAATTAGAGCTCATCTATCAAGAGAGGTCTGGTAGCCATTCCCTGAGCTGAGAGCCATCTCAGACTGAGCTCTGGCTCCATGATCATTAACATGCACTCACTTAGTGTCCTGATGCCCAGATGAGCGGGAATCAATAAGTCAGGGATGCAGAGGGGAGGGATGAAAACATGTGGCTCAGCCCCTATCTGCACTAAGCTCCTGTCCCACTCTATGACTGGGATGCTATACAGAAGTCACGTGATAAACATGTAAAATGCTAAAAATCTATCCTGATGAGGTCCAGAGCAAAGTACTTTAATGGGAAGTGGTCTGTAGATAATTTATTCCATCACCAATTCCAAGCTCCCAATGTTAATTTTATTTATAGTGGACTGGTTCTACAAAGAGGTGCACAGAGCAGCAAGATTCCAATCCAGATATGGGACAGCTTGAGTTCATCCAGAAAAGGTGTCCTGGAGACCACATTTGAGTTTTAGGTTGACAGCCCAAGCAACATTAGGGACAGCCCAGTACTTGTAGGTACAGTTAGTGTACTTTTATGTACAGGTCAGTCCACACAACCAGGAAAACCAGCAATGACTAACATGTGGAGGCAGCTTTCCAGGGTTTCAGTGCCAGATCATGGACAGATGTATGTTATCCACCCAGACTCTGTGTGTATATTACATTGTAATATGCAGACAGTGGATTCACTCAGACTAGCTAGATTAGGACTAGCATTAGATTGTGAACCATTTTCTATTCTTGCTAACTGTGCGTTTTTGTTTTTTTTGTTGACTATCTTTTTTCTTTAAAGTGACTTTGTATGTGGCTCTAGTGAAAAGAGGTGAAGGCGTGTAGGCTGTGCTGCACCTGCTCACAGACAGAGATCCCTACAGGAGCCTTACAGTCGGGTACTTGGCAGGTGAGTACTGAGCCGGCCAAAGCCAGGGGACACGTTTAATTAAGGGAGAGTGCTCTGCTCTAATGAGACCAACCTGAAGCCATGCCAAAGACTGAGTGTGTGTGTGTCTGTGTGTGTGCAGGAGGCACTTGAGATCCATAGATACTAGCAATCAGCACGTGAGGAACTTTCCACTGTAACAACATACATCTGATCCAGTAATTACTCTTGGAAAACGAAAAAAAACAAAATTCCAACTCTCTTTTGTTTTCGTGTTTCTGGTTTTCGTTAGTTCTACTGACTCGTCTAGCAAATCAAGGCCAACAAAGGAATACGTATTTGGTATCCCCGATGACGCAAGATCTGGCAGTTAACTAACTGTCTGGAAAGACCAGTGCGTGTTAATTCAAACGAAACACAATCCTCCGCTGTGGTACAGAGTCCTCCTCTGGGGCTTTTTAGTCATCCAGCATCACACTTTATCTCCATCTATTAACATGCAGTGCTTAGTTAGACCTCCATCCTCAAGCTTACAGGTTGCAAAGTTTATAAACAAGAAAAGATGATAAGTATCTCACAATTGATCCACTAGCTCTACTTTTTCTTTTATGCAATGTCCTAGCTCTGAGAAGTGGACTCAAACAATGCGGGAGCCGTCCTTCCCAAGGAATTACAAAACACTGCATGAAGTTTCTCAAGAAGAACTGGGTAGGGTTGGATGAATTACATCTCTGGCAAGTCTTACTAGGTGCTTGGCTGAAATGTGATGTCAACTGTGTCAGACAAAAGCGTCTGCTGAAATTTACACATACATACCGTCAGTATTGCTAAATACGCCTTTCTATTAAAAGCAAAGCCCAAATCTGAACACTGGAGTGAGTCAAAGGTCCAACAAGACCAGCTGCATGCCCCTAGCTGTAGTACTGAGTTACTAAGTACTCATTACTAAGGTGGGCAGTCAAGTAGCCCCACGGTGTGCCTCAGTACTTCCCAATCACAAAACAAACCAAGATAAGACAAGATCTGCCATTGTTAAAAGTAGGTTACGAGGCAGCCGGTAGAGTTACCTGTGCAGCTAAATTTGACAGCAGCTCTATTCTCTTCGTTCGCAGGAGATCAGAAGCCCAACACACACACACACACACACACACACACACACACACACACACACACACACACACACACACACACACACACAGCTCTCTCCTGATATCCTGAAATAATGATGAGGGTGAGCGGAAGTGTGTGCCACCCCTGGCCTGATTTGCAGCGTTCATTACAGAGCAATGGCAGACTGATCGTGATACGGCGGTCAATTAGAGTCAGCTGAGAACCTGCGGTTCTTGCGCAGGTGCCACAGGTTGTGTTTCGGGAAGAAATCCCACACCAACAAAGATTTATGAGAGTACTGATAGCGAGAGACAAAGGACACGTTTGCTGTGAATATAAATCAGCAAAGCAGACACGAACAAATGATTGAACTAATGAACTAATGACTTACTTCCATTACAGTTGCAAGTTTTTCTCAAAAGTTAGCGAACCCATCAGCTGCTAGCCACATCCCTTGTAAACATCAACAGAGCACTGCATAGGCAATAGACATAGACAACAGGCTGAACACAGGCAACAGACACAGACAGCTAACTAATACAATTTGTGACGATGCGACTTTGGACTGTCACATCGCACTGTTAATTTAAGTCATTTGGCAGAAACAGTTAGTTTTGTTTCATTTTTCTGTCTCAATAATCTCTTTGATTTGATAACAGTCACTTATAGTATCACATGAGTTCTGTTATGATTGTGTCTATTGTTCTTTTTCTTAAGGTCACGATTTGCACTGTGTCGTGCAAAAGGGGGCGTGTGCGTCTCATGTTCCAAAGGTGCGGTGAGGGTACCCTGGTCATTATTGACCTAATTAACTAATTGAGCTTGTTAATTGAGTCTCAAAACCACACCTGTTGTTTAAGTCCCAGGGCTGGGATGTGGGGGGCGGCTCTTGTTTGTTAGCCCGTGTGCGTGATACTCGTGGCTGCTGAGAGTTGTTGGTTTTCCTAAGCAGTGTTTTCTTACAGTCAGTTGTGTGACACAAAAAGTCACACATCAGTCATTTTGATTTGTGTCAGACTTTTTTTTGTCAGTTTTTTTGTTTGATGTCTGTCCTATCTGTTTTTTCAGAAACTTCAGAAACTAGTGTTTTTGTAAATATTTTTCACATTTTCCACATGGTTATTTTGGGGATTTTGGTTTTCATAAAATATTTTGTCATTCCTTTATATTTTTTGTATCTGATGTGTTTACTACTCCTGGACCACGAGGCTACCTCCTTTACACAAATATCAAAGTGTTTATAGATGATTATATACTGCAGATATACTGTAAATATGATGGACATACAGAGGGATAAATAATCCCATCCATAAATCGCTCAAACAAAAGAGTAGTGCTAAAAAAAGTATTAGCATTCCAGAAAGGTATCTCCCAAAATTAATTTGGCTGTGTCCCAGCTGCAGCTTAAGTGTACACAATACTGCAGATACTAAGTCGTAGCAGCTCTACTCTTTCATGGACAGCTGGCTGGCCAAGGTTGGCTGGCCATGGCCAGAGAGGCATACAACAGCACGGGTCTGCCTGGCCCCTGGGTTGTCTTAATGAGGATAAACGAGATCCTCCATCACACTCAGATGCAGACACCTGACCAGGTGAACCTTCCACATGAAATGAACCTTACACACACACACACACACACACACACAAACCTGGCAGGTCTAAGTGCCAGATCATGGGGTATATTATGCAGCACAGGGGGACGGGTAGCTGTGTGTTAATTGATGGGGAGGGGGTTTAAGCAGATGAATCCCATACCCTCCTGTAACCTGATCTCCCGCCCACCTGTCTAGTGACCGTGTATTCTCCACAGGCCACTGGACGCCTGAGCTCCACGGCCCCGGACACAGAGCGCAGCGCTATGACAAACGGCTCTCTCCGTCACCCAACACCAGCCAGCAGAGAGAGCGGCGGTCAAAACAACAGCAGTCAAGCCACTGCTTATAAATACACAGCGACAAACAATGCCTCGTTTCCACGCACAGCAGAGCAGGGGCCGGGACACTGAGACAGAGCTTAATGGATTACATAGGTTGGGACTAAGAGACCTCCGGAGATAGAGTGTTCGACTAGGCACCGTGAAGAACTCCATCCACTTCTCACTGGCTACAAACACTGCAGAGATGGTGATATATGATCTAACACGCTAGCCTGCTCCGGTCAATCGAGAGTGGACAGGGCTAACAGCTGATATAAGAGTTTGTCAGTTACAATCACCAAAATTACAATTACAACCTTCAAACTTTTTAGCAGATCACACACTCTGCATTGCTCCACCAACTACAGAGACGTTTCCAATTCCTTGTGAATGCACAATCACATACAGTGTAGAGCCTAGTATGATAAGAATAAGGGCACTTGAGTTTTTCTCTTGGGTTAAGTTGCTTTGCTTGACTTTGTCTACCTTCCGATTCCCATTAATTCCTATCTGATGCTTCATCAGCTCTTGTCCTGCATTGTTTTCCACTCCGAAAGGTACGTTTGATATGTTAAAAAAAAAAAACTTGCTGTCGATTTTGGAACAAGCATATACTCCTCTCCTTTAATAAAAGCACATCTTTACATTTATCATTAGAGGCCACTTGACATATTTCATCCGATGTATCGCAATTTACATCCAGCAACCTGCAGTTATCAGGCGTGACCAGCTCCACAGCCAGGCTCCACTCTATAGAACCACAGAGAAAATAACAAAGTCAACATCATCTAGTTGAGTAAACTCAGACCGCACATGAATAAAGACTGAGGCTAAGAGGGTGTAACCAACATAAACATTTAAGTTAAATTGGTGTATTAAGTTATCCAAACCAAATCTTTTCACAAGTGCATCAAACACACCAGTCTTGCCCTCAATGCTTTTAAATGCAATTGTACTCAACCTGAAGGAAGATACATGCCCATTATGGACATTATTGGTTGGGTATCTTGCAAGACCCACTCCAATAAGGACAAACGGCTGCAACAGGATCCTGGGGTTTTGGTGATTTTAGAGGACGGGACTATAGCAGGTTTAACTTCAGACTGACCTGCACAGCAAATTTAAATGATTTGCTATTGCGGGCAAAGTCTCATCTCTCCCACATGCATGCAAAACTTAGAAGACACAGGGAATTGTGACAAAGTAAAGTGATGATGGGCAGGGTTGGGTGCTTCGAGAGTTTGACTTCCTCAAAACACAACTCCATATAGTTTGCCTGCAAGTCAGATCTGCCCTTCTTGTATTGTTGGGAGCGCACACACACGCGTGCACACACAGACACACACACAAAACACACATACAAGCACATGCACATACACGTGTGTGGTCGCCTGCGACCTAGATGATGAAAATAAACCAGTGGGCTGCTAGTGTGGGTTCAGAGCAGCCGGACAACTTACTGGGGGAAAGCAGCACACTGCTATGCAGAGTCTCTTACTAGGGCAACACAAACAGTCACACACATGCACACATACATAAACAGGTGTTTTGGCGAAATACAAGGGTGATGCTCTAAGCAACTAAATAGGTTAATGTCACTCCAGCGGGATGCTATTTAACCAAATCTCAAATGGGCTACTTCAAACACACACAAACATAACCCTGTGCTCCAACAACAGATGCATTTCAGTTCTGGACCAAGGTGGAACTCACACTGAGATCAAACCCAAACTCACACTCACACACACACACACACACACACACACACACAAGTAGATCACACCTGTTAGTGCACCTGGGCTGGCGTCAGCTGCAGGGCAGTTGTTGATGTTCCAGAGATAGCTCAGCACCTGAGCACCTGAACACCACCAGCTGAAGGCAGCTGCAAGTGTGTGTCTAAGGCACTAAATTACAGCTGAAATTTTATCAACGAAAGCTACTTAAACAGCACACAGGCCACGAGAGGAGAAAATCACCCAGCTCCACAAAAAAGTGATTTGTACTCAGACTCTGCACCCTTTGACTTTCAAATGAATCTGAGCCTCATTAAGCCTCAGTAAAAATGCCAAAATGCAATCATGTATCTCAGTGATGCCCATAAACAGCAACTTTAAACAACAAAAAACAACACCTTCACACACTTCGTCAAAACAGTCAGTCAGTTCCACTCTTTGCCTTTCTCCATCACCAACGATACTGCCGAGAGACGACCGTTACCAAATTAGCAATCTTGTTGTCTAGCCCCAACTCTGTTATTAGTGCATAAAGCAGCAACTAGTTAATAAAGTTTAAAAGTTAAGTTTTAGTACAAGATTGAGCAGGCTGTACTATGTCTGGTATAACAGGCACAAACGACTGAGTTAGATTCGGCAAGCGAACCAGTCAAACATTTGATTCAGTTAGAGCAGCGTCAACAATGAAAAGTAATGCAAGGTTTCAAATCTGTCATCCAAACACACACAACAACTCTTGCCGTAACTCCACACATTGACTGCTGTTGACTACCTCCAGTGACTGTGATTGTCACAGTCGTTCCATGGTTTCAGAGTCGACGTCAATAAGGTTTGTGGCCACCTTAAAGTGTCCTGTCCGTCTGCGGTTCGCAGCCTCATTGCTCAGCTTCACCTCCACCACCCACCTGTGCGTCTCTGGCCTTTGCCCCTTACCTGTATTTCATGCCTGTCTGGAAGGAGACGCATTCCTCCAGCGCCAGGCAGTTCATCTTGAGGAAGTCCTCCATGTTCTTGACCTGGGCAGCCAGACGCTGCTCGCGGAGCCGCTGGAGCTCAGCCTGGTCAGCATGGCGTGAGGCGGCGCTCCCTACCGGAGGCTGGTTAAGGCCCTGGTCCGAGTGGTAGCGGCTGATGCCGGAGCGGATGCTCTCGCTGTAGGTCATGGACAGCATCTTGCCGCTTCCTCCTGCCCCGGCGCTGCCGCTGCTGCTGCTTTTGCGGATGCCACTGCCGGGTCCCGGCGGTTTGGGGATCTGCAGGTTGTCGGAGGGGACATGTCCACCGATTGATTGGCGTCCGATGGTTGAGGAGCCACCGGCGTAGCCGCCCGCAAACATGACCGCGTTGGACGACTACACACAGTCCACCTTGCTGCGTTCACACACGCACACGCTCTCCTTCTCTCTTCTCACACACACACACACACACTCTGCTATCTCCCTCCACACTCTGTTTTTCTTTGAGCGCACACACATGAACACATACACACACACACACACACACACGCACACACACAGACACTTCCCTCCTTTCCTCCACCAATTTCCTTTAGCACACACTTCACTGCAACTCTCCCCAGTTCTCTCACTCTCTCTCTCTCTCATGCATGCATTCACTCCCCTGCTTACTCCACCCTTTCCAGCCACTGTCTTTCTCTCCCTCCGTCCTTTCGCACCTCCTCCTTCTCCCCCTCTCCCCCACAGGTCCAGGCAAGCTCAGTTCAGGCACAGGCGCAGCCACGGGTGCAGGGGCGGGCGAGTGAGCAGGCAGGCAGGCTCAAGCAAGCTGGACTATCTGGGGCTGGCCAACATGGATCTAGGAGCCAGTGGGGCACAGGAGGGGCCTTAAATAGCACCTGCTTTCAGGAGGGAGGGATGGAGGAGAGAAGAAAGAGAGAGAGCAAGAGAAGGAGAGAGGGAGAGAGGGAGAGAGAAGGAGGAGGAGATATAAAGGGGAAGATGGAGAGAGAAAGAGACTGTCCCAATAGTAGGGAGCTGGGCAATTCTGTAATTAGAGCTCTTTCTCTCTCTCTCTCTCTCTCTCTCCTCTCTCTCTCTCTCTCTCTCTCTCTCTCTCACTCACATACTTTATTTGCATCTCTCTCCTTACCTCTTCACCCCCCCCCCCCCTCTATTTTCCTAGGATCCAATGGCAGATGCACAGGTGTGCCCAGGTGAAAGAGAGGACAGGTTGTTTAGAATGGACCAGTCAACAGGTGGGGAATGGATGGGGGTAGTGTGTGTAGGTGTAAACAGGTTATGCATGCAAAGTACTTATTTAGTGTATCAACATCTGAGGGGATGAAGGATCCAGCCATGCACAGATCTCTCTCTCTCTCTCTCATTATCTCTCACACACACACACACTCACACATTAGGTAGATGATCATCGAGAGGTTACTTGGGATAAAGGGAAGGTTGATGTGTCGATGGAAACAGAGTGGTGGTGTTCTGATAAATCAGCTGGGTCTTGGCTGACCCTCAGTCAGACCGAAAGCCAATTCAGTCATCCCCATTGCTGCTGACACACATTCACCACATGAAGACAGCAGCAGAGACAATACTGCCATCTGCTGGACACAACTGGAACACACAACATGCATAGACTACATTTTTTCCCACATAAGGAAACATTGTGTTTCTTGGTAAGCAGTAACCCAGTTTGACAACAAAATCTGCTGGATAGATATTCATCTGCTGTTGTCTAGGGATTGCAACCACTTCGTCTTTGTTCAGATTTGATCATACACATTAAAGTCACAATCTATAGCTGATGGAATCATGCTTCTCTGATGGATTGATAATTCAGATTCTTCAGATCGCAAATAAAACACTGACCCTATTTTTTTTGAAAACACAATAAAATTATTGTGGATCATGCAATTAACCCTAACTCAATATTAACACAATATTAACTTGTCAACTATGGTTAACAACCAAAATCCACCCCAAAAGCCCAAAGTGTAACACCGACATAAAGCAGCCCTTCATGAAAGCTGATGTATGGACCTAACACATTTCCACTAAGCTAACAGCCATCATAAGCGGCCTAATGGTACAAATGTAAAACTACACAGAGGTGCCAACACTTACGCTAAATGCACCATATTAACTTATATACTTATGTATAATACACCTTACTAATGCATATCAAAACACCATAACTGGAAATATGATATCTGAAGCGAGACAATATAGCACTCTATACAGAGACAGAGTGCATATCCTCCTTAAGGATTGGAGACAATATGATAAACATATGAAGAAATCTAATGAATGTAAAATCTAAATGCATTTTTTTTTTAAACTGGACTATACACTGTATGGCCTTATACTGTATAACCTTTTTAGACTAGTCAGGTTGTTAACTTCAGAAAGAACATGCACACAATAAACTACTTCAGAAACATCCGTATCACACCATTATCTAAATGACAGGTAGCTAAACTGATAGTGGTTTCAAAACAGGGCTCCAGTCCAATTTGAGTGGATATGCAGCCAAAATCTGTCAAGTACAACTAAAATATTACATTGGTCGTACCGGCGGACCTAAAAACTGGCAGTGATTTGCTTTTCAAGATACATAGACTCAAACTTCTAATTGCTGAAATGTTCAACGACAAATCGAGAAAGACACTGTGATACTAGCAACCCAAAAAACCAGCTAATTTCTCTTCTGTATGACCACAGAGCTTCTCACTTGCTTCATAATCTATCCTCAGACATGTAGGACATTATTGTAGGACGAAACACATGTCGGACAGCACATATATTAACCTCGAAGAGAGATTGTGCGCTATCACTAGGTTCACTGTTGTTCCTCAGCGGTGCATATCTCATCTAATGACTTTCCATTTAGTGTGCACCCTAACAGCAATTAGGGGCTCCATCCCCTACACTTTAGTACCTATGCCCATCAGTCATTCAACAAACTGCCCTTATTTACCCACACACAGCCTGGCACTCCGCTGACATGGGTTAAATGCGCTCATCTGTTTCCCGTGGCTAACCCCGCTGCATTAGCACTAAGCCTGAGAGCTACTGCTGAGGCTAAGGGGTTAGCAGCTCCCCATTACAATGCCTGTATTGATTCTTGAAAAGGTCCACAGAGTGGAGAAGCATCCACAGCCCCACTCAGCGAAACTATCAAGCAGACTGAGCACATCACAGCCAGTGAAGGAAACTGCTGGATAAGCCGAAAACACACACACACACACACACACACACACACACTCTAAAAACAGACACACACACACTAAAATTACACACATTAAAATCACACACACACACTGATGTGTGAACTGTTCACTTCCGACATTAAGGATGAGAGAAACCAAAACATGATGATGTCCCATATGTCGCCATCAGGATTCTGGTAGATGATGTTCTACATTAAAGGCCGTGATCTCATTGTAGAGATGATGTCAAGTTCTCTCTGGCATAGAGTAGGGGAAGGTAGTGAGCAACCTCTAGAATGCAACTGAAGTTCACACGCCCAATGAGGACCAGTCGTGCCAAGCATGGGCAGCTCAAGGAGTGGACAGGGTACCAGGTCTGCAAACGTGCATCTTCATGCAGGAGTGATTCAAGCCAAGCAGAAAACCAACAATAACAACAACAACAACAAAAAACACACACACACACACACACACACACACACACACACACACACACACACACCCCTGAAACCCTTATACATGCCTTTCACACACACACACACCTATATAACTTATGCTTCCTCATACAGACGGGCAGACGCACACACAAAGACGCACTCATACACAACTTACCAGTACTCCCTCACACCAATTTCACACACACACACACACCTTTCCTTGTAATTAGAAAAATAAATAAATAAATAAAAAATAAAACTCACCCGGTTTCTCGGGGGTCGGCTCATGTGCGAGGGTTTTCTGGTGGCCCTGAGCTCTTATAAAGACAGTCCTGCAGCCTGCCACGCTTCTCCCCACCCAAACTGGGAGTGTCTTACTCTGATGCGTCTAAACCAATTAGTGCATAGAGAGGAAGTGCTACCACTGCCACCCCCCCCCCCCCCCCCCGCCACACACACACACACACACACACACACACACACACACACACACAGACGCACACACACACACCAATTTCTGCCACCCCGCCCTTGCCCTTGTCTACACCACACCACTACTATCGGAATCTATGGAGAAAATCCATTTATGTCATTCAAGGGTCTCAAGCTCATCTTTTTTTCTCTCTTTTTTTTGCAAACCACAGCAAATACTACCAAGCCTAAATAATTGAACGGAAGCTTTTTGGACTAAAAGCTTTTGATTGTTGTTCCACAGGAAAGGGATACTAAGAGCACTACAGGCATTAATGAGACCCATGTGAGAACATATGGATCCATTCGTACACACACACACACACACTCACACACACACACTCGCTCTCGCACACACCTGCATAACCATGCATACTAGGCACTCTAATACACACGCGCACAGATCACATTCAAACACACACACACACAGTCACAACTGCATACACACATCTAGTGTACACACATCAGTTGGGGCACAGAGCCCATAAATGCCAATGACTTAAGCTGCTTCTTCTGTCATCATTCAGTGCACATACATCTGTGAGCTTCTAGCAATCTAATGGACATCTCCTATAACCTAGCCTAACTGTGCATTCACACCAAGAGCTGCTAAAGCTGTAAAATCGCTTTTGTCGCTCATAAAATTAGCTGCTAAATATCTGTGTTCGCTCTTGTGGCTCTAATTGCATAACTATCTCTATAGCACATCTGTATATTGCCCTTACATTGAACCTCTATAGCACATCTGTATATTACCCTTACTATCTCTTCACCCTACATGTATATTGCTCTTCTGCCTATTTATTACTACTACTCTTATCTGTATATAATTTGCTCTTTAACTGTACATACTGCATACTGTATATACTGCACTTGCTGCTCTTTGCACTTCTGATTAGATGCCAAACTGCATTTCGTTACCCGTATTTATACATGTGTAATGACAATAAAGTTGAATCTAATCTAATCTAATTGCTCATGACATACCCATTGATATTTCAGCTAGTTTGCAAGAAGTTGAGCAGTTTATAACTTCTGTTAGTCGCTCTAGTTGCTCAAGTGTTGTTGCTCATCTCTTTTGTTGCTTGAGACGCGTTTGTCGTTTAGTCGCTCTTCTCCAAACTAAGTGAATTACAAAGTGGTTTTACAGCTTTAGTCGGTCTTGGTGCAAACACACAGTTAGCCAAGGTAAGTAGTACTGCCGTACCTGATGAGATTTACCCTTGTGAAGACCCTATGTGAAAAATCTATGCATTCTCTCTGACTTAATAATGATAACTGAGGTTTCTCTAGCAACGATATAGCCTAATGTAAAAATGGCAGTCATGTTCTTCAAGAGTCTATTAACACACATACAGACACACACCCTTGGCTATAAGCCTTTATGACTGCTTGAGTCTCTCCTTCTATTTCCACTGCATTGAAGCTCTCAGATAAATCTCTGACCACACAAACACTGGCACCACCACGACCACCTCCCACCATCCCTCATCCGTCATCTCAGGGGGACCACAAGAGTCCAGAGGATCAAATATTCATATGTGCAGTCGATAGCACTGCCGCACACAGCTGGACAGCCAAGCAGGGTCAGAGTCAAGAAGATAGCTCATCTCTTTAAGAAACACTTAGTGCAGGAAGTTTAAGACATCGTTTGGAAAGTCAAAAGACCACTGCGGTCAAAAGCCAAAAGCAAGATGAATGAAGACAAACTGCATTTTCATTGTTGTGGAGATGTGAGTGTCATCACTTCAGCTGTTGTGTTGTTCCCTTTACTATGTGTGTGAATGGGAGGCACAATGTGCAATAACATACAAAATCAATCCAACTACACAGCAGCACGATAAAATTTCTATTAGACTAAGCACTAAAAGATCCAAACCCAGAGCACAAGCCTAAAGGGTTGTTTACACCAGGAAAGATAACTACAACTATAACGGCAAATAATTACCTTCTTAGCTCGAATATAAGATGATCATTTTTTTCCTATAAATATTGCTTAAAAAAGGGGGTCATCGTATATCTGCAGACTAGACAAAAATAGAGAGGCGGCAAAATCTGATATTTGTGTTAAATGAACGGGCAGCGTGTCATAGGTTTACAATGCCACATACGATGGAGAGGTAACAGATTAGACTTTAAAATAAAAAATTTAAAAACTGCCATTGAGTGGTACAGAAGAATGACTGGGTTTTCATGCACTTCAGTGTCCCATGACCCTATTTTGATAATAACCAGGATACGGTTTTAAAATGCGCACTAAGCCGGGATCATATTCAGAGAAATGCATACTCTCCAATGTGGTGCACAAGCCAGTGTCTGCACAGACTTTCAAAACTGGAGTGGGAGTCTTTTTCAGCAGTAGCTGGTGATCACTCTAAAGAAAACTTGCTTATACCCCTTCATGCTGATCAGACGTCAGTGTTTTTAGACATGCCAACACCTGTTACTATTGTAAAGAAAGGCTGAAAATCAGTTACGGTGGAAATTAGAGAAGCAAATCACCATGTTTAAGTCTAAAAGTCAGAACCAAACTCCCATCTTTGACAGTGTATATGAGAGAAGTGCATCAGCGTTATGTTTCAGTGTCTCCCCCCTTTGACATGCAAGGCTGTACACAATCATACAGTCAGATCTAATGGTTAATGCATATGGTTTTGTGTCTGTCTTTTCTACTTGGATAGACTATAGCCTACTACAAAGCAATGTTTGCAATTTCATGAAAAATCATCACTTATGGTAGGCTACTCTTCATTGAATATGATTCATCTTATATTCAGGGTCGTCATATTTAGGCCAATACAACGTCACTTTAGTTAATAAGAATGACAATGTCCACACAGCAAACTATAACGACAACAACAAGGGAAGTCTTTCAATACTGCTAATCTGTGTGGAAGCTATTACCGTTATAGTTGCCATTACCTTTATAGTTATTGGTGTAAACAGCCCATAATACTATACACATCATCATTTAAAGAGGAAAGTCTTTTTGTCTCAAAAATTTTATTTTGCTGAACCCCAAAAAAGTTTTAATGACAACGGGCCTACTGCAAATAAAAAGGAACCCCAACCTCTTGGCAGCTTTGAACACTTATGGTTTAGCTATCTTTGGCTTAGCCACACACAGTCCAGCATAGAGTGTGAGAGTCCACAGCAGGCCTCAGTGAACGCACATGGCACAGGGCTCTGACAGATCTGTCAGTCACTCTAATGACGAAGTGCTAGGAGTGAAGACTGGATACTGTTGGTGTTTCATCCCTTTAAGAATATATAAAAGCAGTCACATTACCAACAGCATACTACAGTAAAGGCGATTCAACTTTGTGTTTGTGTGTGTGTGTGTGTGTGTTGAATTCCAAATGCAAATGTTTTGCACTACCACACACACAAAAATGGGTGCATTGCATGCTTACAGAAAAAGAAAACTATTCACAATGTCCACGACCTTTCGCATACAAGCAAGCAAGTACTGGCTAGACCGTGACCAGTCGAAGACCTGTCCAAAAACCACTGACAAAAGCAAAAGGCAAAGTAAGGTTTCAGAGAACTAATTCTGAATATCCCACACCCAAGACATCTGAAGAGAATGATGGGAAATTGCACAGCTTTCCCGTTATCCATTCACCATGTCAGTAGTGTGTAAGTGTGTTCTTGTGAATGTATGTGCATATTTTGTGTGTTTGTGTGAATGTGTGTGTGTGTGTGCAGACCATGTGCACGTACGCCCACAGAAAACATAGAGCCTTTGTGAGTGTGTGAGTATGTGTGTGCTTATCGATCACTGGAGATGTCAACAGTCATCGGCCGTGGGGTTGGCCAACACTTTGAGCTTAAAAGGAGTGAAAAAATGTGCAGAGATAGCAGAGAAATCAAAATTCAATAGAGAGCTCATTACTGCCAGACACCCGGCAGAGTCAGGCTTTTTAGCGAGTCCATCAGCACTTCGCAAATTTATCCCCACGCCATAAAGATATGATATCAGTCCTCACTATGGGCCAGACGAAGTGTGTGTGTGTGTGTGTGTGTGTGTGTGTGTGTGTGTGTGTGTGTGTGTGTGTGCGTGTGTGTGTGTGTGAATGTGTCTGAATGAGCATGTTATGGGATAAGTGCACATGTGTAATAACAGTATTGAGAAAGAAAAGCAAAAGCTTGTTGTCTCCTCAGTGCGTTTGTGTGTAACTTATGGTTGGCTGTCTGCAATGACCTCAAAGCCAAAAAAAAAACTTTGTTTCTGCTTGCTATTTTGCTAGCTGCTTGCCTGTTTGCTAGTTCTAAACTTGGTTGAGGGGTCATTAAATTTGGATTAGGATTGGATTAGGAACATAGACTCAAGAGATGTTAGATCACTCAGCGTCAGCCAGGTGTTAGTACACGGTGTCAGTAAATGTGGGGATTCGACACCTTTTAGTAGACGTGAGCAGTTTGTTGTTTACAATGTGTTTTTCAAGATGCTTGTTTACAAATAACAATTTATTCAGATGATTGTTTCCAGTGTGTGTTTGGACACAATAGATGTGGTGTACTAAACATATAACACAACAACAAAACAAGTGTGTGGAATCATTTGAGCAGACCAAGACAGAGGTACCGCAATAGCTTTCTTTGTTGAAATTACTAATGCAGAAAACGTCGGAGAGGGAAACAGCATTTATGCACTTACCGTAAAAAATTGCAATATGTCCATATTCATGGCAATGGGTTTTATACAAGTTACACTCAAACAGTTATCTGGTGTTAGGTGTGCATGCATGGACGTACACACACACATGCACAGACGCACCCACGCACGCACATAGACACACAGACACATACACACACACACATATTCAAACACACACACACACACACACACACACACACACAGCAGGCAGAGAGCAGAAAGCAGGGCTGTACCTGTAGAACTGCAGTTGGCGTTTAGGACTCCCATAGCGCGCACTGCGGCCAGCAGGAAGAGGGAGAGAAGGAGAGGAAGAGTAGAGGGAGAGAGAAAAACAGAGGGAAGGATGAACAAGAGAGAGACAAAGGAAAGAGAAAGGAGATAGCGCCATGAGATGTTAAAGAGGACATGCACACACACACACACACACACACACACACACACACACACACACACACAGCAAACACTGGGCTACACATATGGAAAAGACGACATCTGTGCATAGAGTTCTCTACACACGTTAAAATGTATTTAAGAGAGGTTGAGAAACATGGGGTAAACATCGGTAGCACAGCAAGCACACACACACACACACACACACACACACACACACACAAACACCCTTAATGCAATTAATGCACACTTAATGCACATACACAGTATGTTTCACTTCAGCCTTAACAACTTTTATTCCGCAGTCAGAAAAGAGGCCTGCATGGAAATCCATATGCTTTATGGGTCGACTCCAATGCTAATCTCTCACATGGAAGTGGAATATGGTCATCAAAAAAATCATGAGAAACTGATGGCCAAAAATGGACAGAAGCCACACAGCTTGGTCCACCCTTCATTGCTACCAGTCTCATCAGTGTTGGAAAAGCGCGAGAGAGAGAGAGAGAGAGAGAGGGGGGGAGAGAGAGAGAAACCACGAAACAAAATCTAATCCGAGAAACAGCCACTGGCAAACTGACTTCACTATCTCTTTCTCTAGACTCACTCTCAATGCAGTCTGCTTGTGAATGACACACTGGCAAGCAGCACCCATGTTTATATGAAGCCTACAGCTCCACCTGCTGGTGAGAGGCAGGAGTGCAGGTCAGGGGAGGGCAGATGAGGTCTGAAGCCGCAGAAAGGGCGAGCCACGAGCATCAGTGCCCAGCAGCGACTGCTGCAGCGCTAGTGATGGCAGCGGCGGGCCGTGGTATTAGGGGTTTGGTCTGGTAAACTTCCTCAAAGGCTGCAGTGAGTCAGAGTGGATGAAGTGTCTCTGCACCCTGCAGTCATCGCTCTACAACCAGGAACAAGCTGAGTCATGGGTGAACAAATGACACACACACACACACACACACACACATACCACACACACACACACACACCACACACACACACATATATATAGAGAGAGAGAGACAGAGAGAGAGATATATCACTGTCTGGGACAACTGTGTAGCACAAAGTGACCCAGTCTTGGGCATCCAAAACATTACATCATTATTCTGTCCCATTCCCTGAGTCTGTGTGCGCTTATTCAATTTCCCCACTAGTGACCAACGACCCTGGAGTGAACAGCTACATCAGCAGGACTTTCTAAACAGCACGCACTAATAAAGCCCTTTTCCTTACAGTGGACAGAACAATAAACCAACACTATAGGTTCATCATAACAAGAACACTAAGAGACTAGGTTTGCTTATAGGACTTGGAATTATACAGTCATCATTCCATATAACGAATAACTAACCAGCAGCTAAAGTTAACCGACTTGGGCGTAGGAAAATAAAACTAAAAGTAAGTTACTGTGCCCCATTAAAGTAGTGTTAGCTCATCAAATTTTCACAATCTTTTTATTACGGAGAGTACTTGGTGTCCAGGAACAACAGGGCTATGAATGGATTCACACCAGATGTCTCCTTTAAACATGAAATGAATTTCTATAAAGTACTGGTACTTTTCCAGTGCCAGGCGTGTGCTGTAATCATGGATCGGCAGATCAGATCATCCACCCATCCCGTCAGATTGTTGATAAGCCTTCTCACCACTCCTGTTTAACAGAGAGACTACACCTTAGTGATACACAGCCTAAGCTAGTCTCTCTTTGCGGTAAAGGTTTAACTACCAAATAATAATAAAAAAAGCACTATACAATTTAAATTCATCCCAACTGTCCTGGGCTCATCTTTTGTCTTGGAGGGTGGGACAGGGATGTGGCAGTCGGATGTGTGGCACACCCTTGGGTGAGGTGGCTTTGATTTAGTTTTATGAAGTTTTATCTGTAGGAGTGCATGTATTCAGTTACTGCTGTTGACATAAGAGCAGATTAAGATGCTCCTTCGTGACAGGAGGATCGATGCATCTCAGAGAGGAACCTGTCTATCCAAGGGCAGCCTGGGAGGGACAGGTGTGTGTTTTTTATTTATCTCTGTTGCCAGGTCAGTGACTGCTATTTGGGTTCGGGCTGAGGGGAATTCGGTCTGCAGGGGCCTCATGACCTGCACACCTATTCACGGACTGACCACACACACACACACACACGCACACACACAAACACAGGCAACCTTGCTGAGGTTACTGAAGCCCTCTAGGCGGCACATAGACCTTGGGGTTTAAAGCCCCAGATCAGGACCACAGCAATAACTCCATAAGCTTCATGAGATTAAACAGCGCATCAAATATTTGTCATCAGGCAAGTATTGCAGAAAATAAATTATAATTATATATATATATATTTTTTTATTTTTTTTTCATATAGGGTCTGTATGAAATGCCAAAGCAGATGCCAGGTCATGTGACAAAACACAGTGTTATTTATATATCTACACATTTTTTTTTTTTCACGTAACCTCAACAGCTGAATACGGCAAATCCAAAGTAATAAATCACACTGCTAGAAACAGCTTTAACAAAAAAAGTTCAAAAAGTCTAACAAAAAGAAAGTGACAAATCAGTATACTAAGAGCTCAGCGCATACACACACACACACACACGCACACACAAACACAAAGTTGACATGGCATATAATCAAAAGCTCTACATATGTACAGAACAAAGGAGATTTGCACCATAAATCATGGTGATTTGCACCAGATGCTTAAATGGCTGAACAAGCCATTTATACTGTGTGTGTAGACCTTGGAATATGCCCACACAGACACATAAATTCATGCAAGCATACACATACACACACACACACACACACACACACACACACCCCAGATCTACAGTGAGATCAACACACACATACACTATATGCACACAAACACACACACAAACACACACACGCATACAAACACTTTGGCAGGACTTACCTGTAGATCATTCCCGGCGAGCCGGTTTGTCGGAGCGAGAGGCGTGCAGGGGAGTCAGTGGTGGACTCAGGATACATGGAGACGCAGGAGTGGGGGGGCACAGATGGCCGGCCGACGGAGGGGGGGACAGGGTCTCTCGCTCTCTCTCTCTCTCTCTCGCTCACTCACTCACTCACTCGCTCAGTCACTCCGAGCCAATGAGGAGGCTGACTCTCTCACCTCACAGGGCCTAAGGAAAAACAAGACAACACACAGGACAGCAGTGGTTGAGCGACTGTGCATGTTGAACATGCATGTCTTTCAGGCTGTAAGCTTCATACAACTTCTCCTTCACACGCCCTCCGCTTAAATAAAACACAGTAACACAAATCATTACAGTAACACACACACACACACACACACTCCAAAATCTCTCTCAGGATGAAGAAAGTAACAGTCAATCTATATACACGCGTCCTGTTCCATATTTACCCTAATGGCTTAACATGGA
>PYXC01001356.1:172500-175000 GCA_015244755.2 Tenualosa ilisha
ACACCACAGGCCACAGATGTGAGACTTGACACTGGCACAGGAATGCACTCTAAAGGGCCATTCAGACTAACATGCTTTTTTTACCTCCAGGCGCTCAAATTCACTTGCAAAGGGCTGTTCACATCACGAACAATAAATATAACTATAACTATAACAACAAATAAATATCGTTCTAAGTAATATGAATGACAACGTCCACACCTCAACTATAACGTCAACGGCATGAGCAATGATATCATTGGGATCACTTTCAGAACCCACAGAATTTTAGACATTAGTTCATTCGAGTTCATTCACATGAGGACAGACTTAAGTTATCATTGGTCAGCATGGACGGAAATATCTTTATAGTTACAGTTATCTTTATAGTTATATAGTTATATACTTTATAGTTATCCTTCCAGGTGTGAACGATCCTTAATCCTACGGAACGATGCGACATATAAGCTGCTACGTGACTGACGTTGAATATGAGCGAAGCACAGGATGAATGATCCAACAACAATGGGTCGTTACAAAACTTCCAGTCATAGCTACGTCAGGGAGTTAGCTGTTTAGCCAAATATTTGGTATCATAGCAACAAGATGTATTCTAGAAGTTTTAACCTTGCATGTTTTTGTTGTTCACTATTTTAGAACACTTGCGTTTTTGGTGGTGAAAACTGTGTTCGGTCTGAACAGCACCGTAGACAGCAGAAAACAACCAGGGTAGCTGTGAAAATAATAATTTATAAGACTAACTGAACCAAGTCATTTAGCCCTAAAAGATTAATCCTGGCTATACCATTGTATCATAATAACAATACTGGTACAGTGATACCAGCAAGAAAGGCAAATATCAGTCAGTACCGATGTTGGGCTGATATATCAGTGCGCCACTCAAATACCTGTGAGCACTGAGCAGAAGTGGTTTAACATTAATAGCACAATTCAAAAGCTGAATTGGTCTTCATGAGAGCAGGCAAACAAATGCTACTGTAGTGGCTCAAACACAACACACACACACACGCGCACAAACACACACGCACACACGCACACACACGCGCTCACACACACACGCGCGCTCACACACACACGCGCGCACACACACACGCGCACACACACACACGCGCACACACACACGCGCACACCACACACGCACACGCACACGCGCACACGCACACGCGCACACGCACACGCGCACGCACACACGCACACACGCACACACGCAGACACACATGCACACACACACACACACACACACACACACATGCGCACACACACACGCACACACACACATACACACGCGCACACACACACACGCGCACATGCACACACACACACACACACACACACACACGCACACGCACATAAACGTAAACACACACAAGCTGAAAATACCACACCAAGAACACTGAGTGGCATAAAAGGCCGCTATGAACATCTCATCAGCTCTTGTCCTGAGCGAGAGCACAACACATGGCAGCGTGTACACAAGGAGGCTTGTGGGTATTCTGAGACCAGACCTCACGCGCAAGTCTTTTTTGTAGGGACGCTGAATTATTCACCAGTCGAGGAGAGAGGAGGGTCAACGTGAGCGTGCCTCTCGCTGCCGTCATGGGGAGAGAACGGGGTCCTCAGACCCAAGCAGGCACCTGGGTAACCTCTTCCTCCGTCTGCCACCCTCTCTCTCACTCCTACTTATTTCAGCGCTCGTTACACTCAGGCAGAGGATGGGGGCAGAGGGAGCATGGGGGAGGGGACTGGGTGAGTTGGGGGGGGTGGGGGTGGGGGGGTGGATGATGGTCACAGTAATGGAGCTATCAGGCGTGACAGCGCGGCAACGTCTCCTCCTCTCAGATCAAGGTGACTTTGTCCTGACTTCAATCAGCACCTCTCCTTCTCTCCCTCACTCACACACACACATACCCTGACGCACACACCCAAACTCATACTCAGTCATACTCACACTAACACACACAGTCAGACATAAACAGACACAATGACAAACACACACACACACATATATATACACACACACACATACTGTTACACACTGTTAAGTCTTACAGCAGAGAGAGATGGAGAGAGCAAGATGGAGATAAAGAGAGTAATAGACAGAGAGCGAGAGAAAGAAATATATAACTATATACATACATACACACACACTACGTATATACACACACACACACACACACACACACACACACACATATGAGAGAGAGAGAGGATGAAAGGGGAGAAAGGCATGGGGGAACAAAGAATATGGAGAGCTAGCCTGAGATGCTTGAGTGTGTGTCTGTGTGTGTGTGTGTTTGTGTATGTCTATGTGTGCGTGTCTGTGTGTGTGTGTATGTGTGCGTGTGTCTGTGTGTGTGTGTCTGTGTGTGTGTGTGTGCGTGTGCGTGCATGTGTGTGTGTGTGTGTGTATGTGTGTGTTCGGACAAAGAGGACAAACCCCCAAGTGCATGCCTACCCTTATTTTCCTAAATAGGACCCATTTGGTCAACTGCTCTGATGT
>PYXC01001356.1:180000-182500 GCA_015244755.2 Tenualosa ilisha
TCTGTTTACTGTCCTACATGTAGTATTATACTGACTATGAGAAATGGACTGTCAACAACAAGTGACGACTAACAGCACTCTGATACAGTCTGCATAGCAGATTCAGAAATATGATATGTGTGTGCGCAGATATTCACAGTATTATTCCCGTGTAGCTACTTGTGAGTATTCAGGTGTGCAAGTGCAAGCATTTGTATGTGAATGAGAGAGTGCACAACACTGTGTGTGTGTGTGTGTGTGTACGTGTGTGTGTGTCAGTTTGTATACGTTTGTATGTACAGTTGTGTACGTGCTCACTCATGCAACAGACACCATATAACACACCAAACAGACATAAAGGCAGAAAACAGAGTGCTCAACATATCAGCACTTGAAGACCACAGGAGCTGCCTGCATAACACCCTCACCCCCGCTAAAGCAGACACACACTACTCCTGAGAATGTAACACACTTCCGCCGATGAAAGCATACTAACCTCACACTAACCCTAAACTTACACTACACCAGCCACCATTTGAGATGATATTTCATATATAGCCCATAACTACTCACCTACAACACACACACCCACACACACATACACACCTATAACCTATAAATACACTTATACACAACAATATACACTTATCTTTACACCACTGGATGCAGAGAGATTAACATATAGGTACTGCACAGCAGTCCTTAGTTATGCACTGCAATGTTATGTTATGCTGTCCTTCATGACACTGCTACACTGTAGCTAGTGATGGTAATGTGTGACCACTGCAGCACACACCAGGGAAAAAGGGAAGGGATCAATGAGGTCTGATGGACTCTATGGGTGGACCGTATCATATCACTATAGATGCAACAGCATCATTTGTCCCCTTCATAAGAGCTTGTCATATTGTGGTATAAAAGATCTAGCACTGAAAGGTGCACAGTACAGGCAGCTCTCATGTAAAATGGGAATGGCCAATCTAGTGTAAAAAATACAACATACTGTGAGGTAGTTTTATATGTCCATCCCCAGTAGACACACTCAATCTGTACCAGAGAAATATATGTAGGCTTCACCCATGAGATATGCAGCAGTATCTCTGGTTCTCTGAATAAAGAACAGTGGCCCAGTTTCACTGGATCGTGGGGAAGCCCTCTCTCTTCCTCTCTCTCTCTCTTCCTCTCTCTCTCTTCCACCTCTCTCTTACTCTCTCTCTCTTCCACTCTCTCTCTTCCACTCTCTCTCTTCCACTCTCTCTCTCTTCCACTCTCTCTCTTCCACTCTCTCTCTCTCTTCCTCTCTCTCTCTCTCTCTTCCTCTCTCTCTCCCTCCCCCTCCCCAGTTCCCTCTCACTCAGACAAAGGCGTTGGCACCATCAGCCATGCCCTCCCCATACGCCCCTCTGTTTGGCACGCCGGCCACGCCGCGAGGTAACACTAACACGGGAGTGGGTGGCCAAGCCTGGGTGAGTGTGAACACCACTATGGGAGGAAATAAGCACTAAACCTGCTAAAGTCGAGTAGAAAGACTCTGTATAGACCGTTTCAACAATGTAAACAACAACAATGCCTGAACCTTTGATTTCACTCCCAAAATGTGGACTGCATTTATGTAGCACTATTCTACTCCTCTTATGAGCATTCAAAGCGCTTTACAATGTATGCCTCAAATTCACCCATTCCCACACCGGTGGTGGAGGCTGCCATGCAAAGTGCCAGCTTGCAAATGAGAGCAGCATCTTGCTCAAGGACACTTAGATGGGATCAGGGGGAGTGGGCCTGCAACCCTCTGGTCACCTGTGCCACCATCGCTCTAAAAAAATACTTCCGCTATGTTTAGACAACATATGGAATGTTTAAATTAAAAGGCCTGTGGGAACAGCTATCCAACTTGAGCTTGAAACGGTCTATAACTGTGAATACATACGTCGTAATATCTCAAAACTGCATGGATGCTCAGATGTAGCTTCTGTGTGATGATGCAACACAGACAAGGCTTGGTCAGAAAGAATGTGGGTGTTGCTTGGAGCAACAGTAATGAAACCGACCAACCAATCCGACAATCTGGGTTTGATTCTGAACCTGCTGTTGTGACTGTTACGGATAGAAGCACTGGCTAAATATATGACAACTTTCACTTGAACTCCCCTGCTCCAACAAAGGAAGAGGAACTAGAGAGTCTGTAGAAGCAAAGAGCGTTTGGAACCAAACCAATCAGCAGTCACTGGTAGTAGGATAGAGAGGATCCCCTGTGTTTACTGTTCCCCTGTGAGTGTAAATGTAATACTATCTTCACTGTCTGCAATAGCCAATGAACAGAAATAAACGGAGAAATCAGGCCAATTCAAAAAGTTGGTCAATTTTACACAGGATTGCCCAAACTGTGAGCCATTGGTGAATGGCACTGCATTATCGCCCAATCAATGCTCTTCTGCATTGGATTAGTGCCCGCCCCACAAAATCCTTCAGGCTATGCTAGATTACTGAGTATCTGTGAAATAAAAACAACAGGCAGAACAGC
>PYXC01001356.1:187500-212923 GCA_015244755.2 Tenualosa ilisha
GTATGCAGTGTGTGCACATACTGTACGTGTGAGAGTTCATCTGATTACAGTATGCCTGTGTGTGTGTGTGTGTGTGTGTGTGTGTGTGTGTGTCTGTGCGTGTACGTTTATGCGACCCAGATGTGCAACTGTAAATTGCAAGACCATCTGCCCCCCATACAAACACATCTGCACCTGTACTTTACACTTCAATCATCACTTCTTCAATCATCAGCAATCTACACACCCCACACACACACACACACACACACACACACAAAGCTCTCTTACTCTCCACCATTCATTCATCTTTTCTTTCATTCATCCCTCCACCCATGAACAAATGATCACATGAATACCATCTCTGCATGCATTGAGAGCTGGAGTGTTTGCTTTGAGAGGAGAGGTGAGAGGATCTTTTTTGCTCTGTGTGATGGCCTCAGCATGACGATAAAACTGTGTGTGTGTGTCTGTGTGTGTGTGTGTGTGTCTGTGTGTGTGTGTGTGTGTGTGTGTGTGTGAGAGTATGTGTATGCACTTTATCTGTCATATACAGTGTGCTTATGGAAGTATGCAAATATATTTACATATCCGCTGGGGTGGTGGTGGGGTCTTTTATGCTTGAATGCATGTTTGTGTGAGTTTAGGGCTGGATGTGTGTGTGTGTAAGTGTGTGTGAGTGTGTGTGGAGAGGTGGTGTTGGTGATCAGGGGCATGTGTATACCGGAGGGTGTGTGTGTGTGTGTGTGTGTATATATGTTGCATCGGCATGTCTAGCATTAAAAGATTGGGCTAAGAATAGAGCCTGCTTCAGGGCTGGGGTCACACTTACATGCTAACAAGCTAACATGCTAACAAGCTAACACGCTAACATGCTAGTTCCATGGAGGCTGAGACAGTGGTGGGGAGATGGATGGGCAGATGGTAGCTTCCCATAAGTATGTGCCAACACCAATTGGAATCACTTCCAGTCCACAGGTAGCCATAATGAGACATGGCGATCATAAAGGACACCAAGCGATGAAGTAGATGCATACAGTACACACACACACACAGTCAACACAAACATCGCATTATTTGTATATTTGTGTTAATGAGGTGGTGTCCTGGTGTCGTTGGTCTAGTTGTATTGAGGTTTTCACTTCAATGTGGCAGAGCCAGGACTTCCTGCAAAGAACTGCCACTTGTTTTGTGCAATGACCACAACAGACACACACACACACACACACACCACACACACACACACACACACACACACACACACACACACACACACACACACACACACACACACACACACACATATATATACACAATATAAATATACACAATTATACACACATATATGGCGTACTTAGCAAGCAAGCTTTTTAGTGTGTGTGTGTGTGTGTGTGTGTGTGTGTGTGTGGTGTCGTGGCTTAGAACTGTGTATGTCTAGTCCAGCAGAGTTGCACGACCTAGTAGAAAAGTGAGGGATTGTGACTTGTTTGGAGTGTGCACAATGGGTGTGATATGAGTCTCAATGAGTGCTTGTGTGTGTGTGTGTGCTTGATGTGTGTGATGCTTTATTGTTTGAATCAGAGAGCAGTGTGTTGTCTGTCAGGGTGTGGATAGTAAGCTTCCTGATCATGCCCCCAGACATCATAGTGAGAGTCTCTGTGTGTGTGTGTGCATGTGTGTCTGTGTGTGTGTGTGTGTGTCTGTGTGTGTGTCCTGCCTAATCCCAAAAGCAGGCTACACTTGTCGCTGAGAAGGCGTTGCTAGCTCATAAACAAGGCCATGATTCAGTGGTAGTTGGTTGCTAGCACAAGCAGGTGGCTGGTAGACACATCATATATCACCACAAATGTATTTTCTGGCCACAAAACATATGTGTACAGATTTAACAGTCAACATTTCTCGTGTCGTTTTACAAAATGCCAAGTCATGAATCTCAAACTTTTTAGTTTAACACAGAAATAGCGACCATTGCGTTAGCTCCGCTATTTTAAATTTTCTGATCAAGTTCAGTTTCAAAGCACCTCGTCATGCATGCCTTCCCTGACTTTGGCTGTCACCGAGTCGCATCACTCAAAATTTGCGTGGAATAGCATCATAATGGAATTCTGGGCCCGCCTCCTGGCAGCTTGTCGCTTGTCACTGTCAAACCTGCCAATCCGTACCTTTCCGTAGTCGCTAATATCACTGATGGGTGAGAATTGAGCAAAGTTATATGACCCCATCTGACAATATGACACGGTCACTGTTCTTGTGAGTGTGTAGTGTATATTGGGTGTGATGTCTGTTGTGTGTGTGACGTTTGAGCGATTCTGTTTGTAGGCTACATGTGTGTACATGACTGCATGTGTATGGTGCTTTGTTGTAGGATGCAATGAGCAGTGTGTTGCCTGTAAGGGTGTGTGAGTAAGTGACAGTAAGTGCTTCCTGATGCTTTCAGACTTCATGTGGTATGTGTGAGTGTGTATCTTTGCGTGAGAAGGAGGACAGATAGAGTGCTATGTTGACTGTCAATCTGTGTCTTCTCCACTTCTCTCTCTCCCCCTTTCCATCCTTCTCTCTATTTCTCTCTCTCTCTCACACCACACACACACAACACACACACACACCACACACACACACAGACTGTCGCAAACCAAAAGGCATAGAGTCACAACATTTATTCCTCCACCCTCGCTTCTTTCACTCACACTCACACACACACACACACACACACACACACACACACACACACACACACACACACACGCTGCAACAGGAATGCAGGCGTATCTGATTGGCAAGTTGAGTCACGCAGCAGTGCTGTGATTGGTCAGGCACCAGCTGCAGAGCAGAGAGCTCCAGCTTTACTCAGCAATAAACTCACACGGCCTCTCTCGCTCTCTCTCTCCCTTTCTCTCTCACACACACACACACACACACACACACACACACACACACACACACTCATTCCCTCACCCCACCACTTTGCTTTCCTGTCTTGACTTTGCTTTTCTGCTCCCTAGTTTTCTCCCACACACCTCTTCCATGTCATCTCCTGTATCTCTCCATCCATCCAGCATTCTGTCTTTCCTGCTCACTGGGGGCTTTTCTTCAGCATCTTTTCAACCTTTGGTCTTCCTTTCTTTCCCTTTCTTTTCTTTTCACTGTGAATCTTTCCATTAATTTCTCTTCAGCCTTCAATCTGCCTCTTCATCCCCCCAATGTTATGTCTGACTCAACCTATTATCACTCTGTATTTTTCTCTTTCACTCCCTTTCTCTCTTCTTTCCTCTACAGTCTTCTCTTTCTCTCCATTTCCCAGTTCTTCAACACCCCCTCACACAAACTCTCTCTCTCTCCATCCACTTCTCACATTATATTGCTTTCTCCATCATCTCTCTTCTCTGTCTCTCTCATCCCTCTGTTCATTTTTCACAGCATTTTTTCATCTCACTTCCTCCTTATTCTTCTCTTCATTCCTTTCCTCTCCTACCTTCCCTCATAATTTATCAATTCTTATCAAATCAAATCGTTTAGAAGGTATTCTACACAGGTTTTCAGCATAAGCACATAGGCCAATAATATAGCCTGTACCACTGAGGTGACCATAGCAGCTTATTAGAATCAGGAAAACCATGTAGAGCTTTCTTATCCATTTCAATTTTGTATCTGAGAGACCCATTGACAATGGTCTGAAAAACATATTGGCACTGATAAGAGGAATTGATAATGTCAGAGAAATACAATACCAGTGAACTGAAGCATTCAAGTCTCAATTCTACTCGATTCTACTCGATTGCTGGTTCTCGATACCCACCCGTAAACCCCACCCCTCTCTCTGTTTCTCGTGTCCTGCTCAGTGGCCCATGTCTCTCTGACTGCCATAGAATCAGAGAGAGGCAGTGGAGCACCGACGGATGGATTTCCTGTTACTTCACCAAATGAGAAACAAATGTCTCCTTCCGCTTGCCGTAGTTGCGGTCTACTGATCTCCCTTCAGATCACCCGTCACATGGTCATGTCACATCACACATGAGGTCATTTCGTGAGCCACTAGCTTTCTTAACCTGGCCTAATGACCTAGAGGTCTCTTCCCCACCCCCCATTTCTAAACACTTTCTTTCATATTCAAAGAACTGCATCATGTCTGTTTAAGTACCTGTGACCAACTGTGAATAACAGTGATATTATTTTCAGACCATAGTGCCCCACTCCTTTCCTCCCATCTCAAACTAAGATTTCTCTCACACTAACCTCACAGGCCAGCACATCCGATTTGTACAAACGCTTCATATATTTTCACTGGCCCTGCAGTCATTTTCCACCAACATAATTTATTACATTGTAACAAACCTCCTCTTTCAGTTCGTAGCCTCACATCGACATAATTTCAACCAGTTAGCCTCAAATGTAAACTGAAATGAACTGAAAAGCTGAAACAATAACACTGGCCATCGAATGGATCAGTGACGGGCCAGTCTACCTCTGCAAAATACTTGCCCCAAGCAAAGAAGCCAAAGGAAAGTGCTTCTAATGAAGCTTACTTCTCTAATAACCACAATGGAAACTCTATGCCTCTTACTGTCAGATAGCCATCTGACAAACAAAATAACTTGTAAATCTGTAATGGATAGAAAAGCTTCCACTAGCCAGAATGAGCCAGCGGCCTCCCTGACCTGCTCTTATCCTTGCTCCAGCTGACCAGCAGTTATCTGGAGCCCTGCTTCTGTACACTGCACCTTCTGTAGATTTCATAATCTTATAATAACTATAAGGAACACTCTGTGCCTCTCAGTGGGAAATAGCCATCTGATAGACAGACATGTTGCTCAGCCAGGCCTCCTGGGACTCCACAGTAGCATCTCTCCCTGCCTGCTGCAGACTCATGGGGATGCTAGGCGTTAGCGTTAGCCCCGCATCACCATCTGCTGAGCTGCTAAATCAGGAGCAGGAAGTACCTGAGGAAAGCTACTGGGATAACTGAAAGCACTGGGTCAGCATCAGCACCCACGTATGGAAGAAATGTAGGACAGTCACTCATTCACACGCTGGTTACTGAGGCAACGAGCTTGGTCTTGGGAGTTACCTACATCTAAACTTACAGGTAAACACCTTACAGCAGTGGTTCTCAAACTTCTAGCTGTCGCGTAACCCCTGAGACGCTGGTGTCCTACTGAGTGCCCCCTGCACCACGGACAGCTTGCTATAGCAATTAAGATTTTTGCATAATTATTGCTGCGTTAACAAAATGTGAACACAGATTTCACATTCACAGATTTATTTTGTGTACCCCCTAGCACTGATTCAGGGAAACTTTTACTCCCTTTTGACAAACGCTGCTCTACAATGCACACTTACTGTATATAAAAACTTAGCATTCAGTAAGCGCCTTGTGTCTTCCTCTTCCTTCTACAAACTCAGGACCTGCAGAAAAGTAGCCTAGGTGAGTAAGACTGCAGACAATACTTCCATAACCTAAACTAGGGCTAAACTTACGGGCATCATCTTAAAGGGCCTTTGTAGTCAAACATTCGAGGCAGGCAACTTGGTGGATCACTGCAGTCTTTAATCACGTGGTCAGAGACAGGTTACTTACACAAAACCTACACAAGATAAGTCAACCAAGTAACTAGCCCATCTTCCTGGAGACTAGGATTCCCTTTTATACCCCCCAGAATATACATCACATGTTGCAGACACAAATTGCAGACCCCCCTGCCCTTCCTTCTTAACCTTCTGTTGTTCTAACTTGTCAAGGTTCCATTGTCCACTTCTTCTACATTCCCGGTGGAGCCAGATATCTATCTGGATTTCAGCAGCACATTCTGTTGCCCACATTCCTAACCGTATTTTGCTTGGTTGGTAATCTTACCCCTTTAGAATAAGGTTTTACACATGGCAAACATTTGCATCACAGTACTATTCTCTTTTGCTGATACTCATTTCTAAGATGCTACAACTTTTCCTATACATTCACGACAAACTAACCAGAAACACCAGAAGAAAATCTCAACTCCAAGAGTAAGATTGGCAGACAGTGTGAAAGATCTCTTTCAGATCAGGCATGACAGTGCAAATCCACACTAATGCAACAAGGCCATGCTTAAATGCACTGTAGGCTTTACAACTAACTTGAAAAATTTCGTGTGAATCAATCAACGGCACCACTGTTTGAGGTCACTGAGTGCTAGATGTAGAAAAAAAAAAAAAAAAAAAGAAAGCAGAACTCTTTCCTATCAACAGCACTCGACGACCTCGTACAACAGGGCTATCGACTGATTCACACCAGATTTCTCCTTTAAAGAAAATGCATACACTTTCGCTTTCCACACACTGAACAGGCTTTATTCCCTCAGCTATAAACCGGCAGAGAAGTGCCGTCGACCTCAGTATCGTGGGTTTGATTCCCAAGACGCAAACTCACTGATAACTCTAACATACCCACGCTATTAGTTGCTAAATAAAGAAACAAACAGCCATGCAATCACGCATACATTTAGTGCTGCTCGCCTGCTGGGGATAATCTCCACATTGATAAGAACATGTTGTGGTGTTCAGCAGCTCTTGGTCTCTCCACCCAGTGCATGTGCTCTATGATATGCTACACTCCTCTAGGATCATCTGCCCAGGGCACCAGCACTGCACAGGAGGCAGTGGGAGGTAGAGGAAGCAAAGCAGACTGCAGCAGCTAGCGGGCAGTTATGGTGAAAAATGAGCACAAACACTGACATATTTACACATACAAACAGGCGTGCACTGCATGCGCGCACACACACGTACACACACACATACCATCCCCACTAATATGCAAGGTAACAGAAACACATGTTCTCTGACTATTTCCAGCCCCAAATACACACACAAACACACACATTATCACTCAGTATTAAATCATGTGAATGTACATATATTTATAAATGTCTTTTTACAATTGGCTGAGGGATTATTAACCTCTACACCCAAAACCTATAAATGTAATCAAACACACACACACACACACACACACACACACACACACACACACACACACGTACACACACCAGCATGTAAAAGCCTTGACAGAGCCAATCACAGAGACGTTCGGAGGATCTACTGTCTGTCCTCTCGGCTCCGAGATTCATGACACTGAGGTGGAGCAGCAGTGAATCAGTCTGTAGTGTGTGTCTGTGTGTGTGGGTGTGTGTGTGTGTGGGTGTGTGTGTGTGTGTAGGGTGTTTTCAATGCTGGTCCCATCTCAGATTGTCAGTGATGTATGTCCTGTATGTTTTTATCATTAGTGTACTGTTGTGCCTGTGTCTGTCTGCCACTGTGTGTGTGTGTGTGTGTGTGTGTGTGTGTGTGCTAATAAGTGCAACCTAGCATGCTGTATATGGTGCAGGTGTGTCATATGTGGATTCATTGTCTGTGAGATCATCCATCTAATGTCTAAAAGGAGAGCAATTCCTCTTCCATCAGGAATTCCAACACGAGCAGTATGAGCATACCCACACCCACACAGACACACACACACACACACCCACACACACATACACACACACACACACACCACAGCCAGTATTACATTTGCGCACAGAATAAACACACAAGCCTTTACAAACATACTGTCACACACAGTCCTATATGGACATATCCATTCATACACATATTCATGAACATGCTCATGCAGAAGTAGAATGCATGTGCATGTGCATGTGCACGCGAGCACACACACACACACACACACACACACACACACACACATTTAAGAATGCATGTGTAAAAAAAAATACACCAAGATAAGGAACCAGGCAGTCCAAGTCCAGCGCTACGCTAAGGCCAGTGCTACGGGACTGGGCCTTTTGACACAAGTACTTAGAGAGAGAGCATTAATATCATCAGAGGACAGAGTCAGCAAACCTGCCAAACACCAATGGAACATCTTCAGCTAGGTTTATCATCATCAACATTATCATCATCATCCTAAGACTCCCACGCCAGCTTTGGCCCCAGACAGCACCACAAACTAAAGTATGCTGTCTGCTGTCTGTGTTGTGGAATTTACATAACCTGACTGGGATCATTCAAATCGAAGTTAACTTCGAAAACTCATAAACTTGTGCAAATAAATCTTCATTGGTGTAAGCGATGCTTCATTAATGCTTTTCCATTCTGTTCAGCCGTCTCACTGGGTTGCCATCTGAGGTATACACACCCTCCCTCCTCATCCTCTCTGCACTGCAGCAGGAGAAGCAGCAGCAGCAGCAGCGCTAGCAGTGCTAGCAGCAGTGTCTGGGTGTGACCATAGCATACACTGGGCCCCTCCAGCAGCAGCAGCAGCAGCACCTGCTAGCTAGCATGCTAACACGCTAACCAGCTAAGACAGAATGAGTGTTATGCGGAGGTGGCTCTGCTGTTATGTATGTCTCACTCTAAGTCTAAGTCTGTCTCTAGGGCTCTCATGACTGCGGTTCTAAGCTAAGTAAAGCTAGGCTAGGCTAGACTGACCATCAGACTAATTCAGGCTGTGGGTCCAGACTGGTATTTGCAGACAGTAAGTGGTCTGTTTTGTGGACACTTAAGATCCATGAGGCGAAAACAAGAGAGTCCAGCAACCGCTGAGTTAGAGAGACAGAGAGAAATCAGAGAGAGAGAGAGAGAGAGAGAAAGAAATCAATACAAAGAAAACTGACAAGCAAAGAGAGAAGGAGCATTAAAAACAGGAGAGAGGGAGAGTGAAAGAGAAGAGGTGTGTGTGAAGTGCGTTAACACACAAGCGTACGTGAGCACACACACACATACACACACCACATCATAGTCCAGCTCTCAGCATGTGGTACATTAACATGTGCGCGCGCGTGCACACACACACACACACACACACACACACACACACACACACACACATTTCCAGTCTTCGGCTTTCTAAAGTTAGCTGCATCCACACACATGCAGACACGCAGACACACAACACACACACACACACACACACACACACACCTAACTGGAGGAATGAAAAGCTGTGAAGTAGATTGTGGGGGCCTTAAGTGCTTAGTGGTACTCCTCTACACAGGTCCCCACAGAGCCATCAGACTGAAACTTCAAATGGACAGCCGGTAGAGTGAAGCACAGAAAAGAAGAGGGGAGAAAGGGAAGAGAGAAGAGAGGGAGGAGAGAAGGAGGGGCAAGCAGGGGAGAGGAAAGGGTTGGAAAGAGTTGGAGAGGAGAGGAGAGGAGAGGAGAGGAGAGGAGAGTACACTGCAGTAAACCTGCAGCATAGAGGAAAGACAGCTCGCACACACACACACACACACACACACACACACACACACACACACACACGGACAGATGTAAGCACAGCACACACACACCCCACAGTCACAAATAAAAGACACAGCAACACACACACACACTGAGACATACAAAATGTACGCAGTGTGTACTACTCATGCAGACATACACATCATTAACATGCCGCTGAGGAGGAAAACAAACTGAGGAATGTAGGTCAGGCTTTAACGAATCGTACAAACACACACACACACACACACAGGATACACACTCTCTCAACAGCTTCAAACTGCTCTGTTACAGAGTGTGTGTGTGTTGTGTGTGAGTGTGTGTGTGTGAGAGAGTCATGGCCTTTCTACGACACAAACTCACTGTTCTGACATGAGTGAGTCAGCAGCACCAGGGAGGACAGGTGGAGTGGAGCTCAGAGCACCAGAGGGGCTTCGCTGTAGGAGGAGAGGAGAGGAGAGCGCGCCTGCGCACGCACACACACACACACACACACACACACACACACACACACACACACACACAACATACCCACCCATGGGATTGTGCATGGGAACCACATCCATGCACACAGATGTCCACACACACAGGCTCATGTGCGAGAGTGATAAATGCCTTGTGTACCCAACACACCTGTGGAACTATGCCTTTGTGTGTATGTTAGTGTGTGTGGGTGTGTGTGTGTGTGTGTGTGTGTGTGTGTGTGTGCGCGCATGCATGTGTGTGAGACCTACGTATGGCACAGAGGTAATGACTGCAGACAGGATGATTAGAGGGAACACTTAAGAACTTCTCTCTGAGGAACCGCAGCACTCTAAAACGTGTCACCTCTTCTGAAAAGGCCACAGAGCACACAGCACAGGCTGCTTTGAAATGGATCACACGCACACCTGATGAAAACGAATTTACCTGTGAGGGACTTCTAAACGGCGTGAAGAGAAACGCAGCTCACCTTCCTTTGTAGATGATGAAACCCTCTGAAGCTGAGACATTCCAGCATGGAAGCTCGCCATCTCTTTTATTGTCAATCTGCAGAGGCACCTACCTTGAAGTGATAGTTTGGAGTAATTCCAATCATAGGCCTGCCCTGTTGTATGAGCTTGCCAAGTGACGTCAGTGGGAAAGAGAACGAAAGAATTTGGAACAACATAGACTTAAAAGCAAACCGCTAGCTAACGCTAACTGAATAATACCATGGGTAACGAATGTGAAGGTGAGTTTATGATGCTATTCAGTTAGCATAAGCGCCACGTTCGCTATTCTTTCTTCCTTCCTATTGACAGCCTTCAGCAAGTCGAGTCTGCAAGCTAGTGTAGAGAGTGAGCTACTGTATATAGCTATATAACTGCATATAACAAGACTTTACCAATACGACCTCCACAAGTGCAGATGGGCCACTCATACAGTAGGATACAATGGCTCTTGGAAGACAAAGCCACAAGTGACAAGCACTAGAACTAATGAACATGTCCAAGACATAATGTGAATACTTTAGCATAAAACAACAATGAAATAATGGCTGCAGATTACTGCAGGGGTCATGCCACTGTAATAGTAACAACTACAGTAGCTACATTAGTTGTGTCATGAGTCTACCAGTAGTGTCAAGAGCCTACCAGTATGATGACTTGAATAAATATTAAGCATGTTGGTCACCTTTTGCATGGATATGTCATGCAATAAACAACAAACAAACAAACAGCCTACATGTAGGAAGAAACAAACAAACAAACAAACCACTATGGGCCTGTAGTTTGCCATTAGGACCGGCTCTCCAAAGAGAACAAACCACAGAATTCTAGAAGGTTCTAAATTCACCCAGGTTCTTGTTCACCAGCACAGTGCATCACTGGGTTTTCAGTTCAGTTTAACTTTATGGTCCCAAAGGGAAACCTGTCTCACAGTCTGGTACACAGAATAGTACAAAGATACTTTCATATGCTCTAGGCCTCTACTGACCCTCTGCTGACATGCCCTTGAGTTTCACATACTACGCAGAAGCACGACCCAGGTGACTGACAGCTGTCAATCTACCGGACAGCCAGAGCACAGTTTTACTGTTTGTCAACATTCCCATCGTCAAACGCAGATCAAGAACATCTATGTTCAAAGAGATAACTGCTATTTTTGAACTGGTCCTATCAAGACCAGTTTGTCTATTGTAATGAACAGCCTTGGGAGCTGTTAGCATAATTAGACATTTCACTGCTAATTCCTGCTGCTAAAAGGCATTCAAACTAACACAGTTGCCTTGTGAGGCCTTTCTTAAAGGAAAGGTCAGGGGTAGCGTGTGCTGTCACTTCACTATTCAGTGTACAATATTCTTCCTACCAATAGCATTCGGTGACCTCTAACAACAGGGCTATGGGGATGATTTACCCCGGACTTTCCCTTTAAGTAGCCCACTGAACCCAATAGTGAAGGTGGATTTATGACTGTCCTGTATGACCCCCAACATGATCACCATACACACATCAGTCAATAAACACATGACTGTGCCGTCTCCAGCGTGTGATGGATGTTGCCGTGGCTACGCTGGCTCCTCTGCCAGCAGCTGGGTCCTATTCTGTATGTGTATGTGTGTATGTGCGTGCGTGTGTGTGTGTGTCTGTGTGTGTATAAGTGTGTGTGTGTTTGTGTTTGTGTATGTGCGTGTGTGTGCTCTCTTCTCTCTCCTCTCCATCTCCTCTCATCTTTCTTTCTTTCTTTCTTTCTTTCTCCTCTCTTCTGACATCCACTCATTTTCTCTCTTATGTCGTCCTCTGTCATCCTCCCCTCTTGTCCTCAGCAGTCCTATGCCCCCCCCCCCCCCCCCCTTCTTCAAACCTCTCTATCTCTATCCTCTTCCTCCTCCTCCTCTCAGGAGCTAACGTCTCACTGCACCAAAACCAGACCCTCTGCATCTGAGCTTCCCTCACACACTCCCTGACTACCCGCCCAGCTTTGGACAACTGCCCAGAGGCTGCTACTGCTACCTCCAAACACACACAAACACACACACACACACACACACACACACACACACACACACACACACAGACCTCCTCCTTAACAACTGTGTGCAAGCACTGCAGAATCTTGTTTGCAAAGCCAACAGAATAGATCTCTGAAATATTCATAACAGAACGCCCTTGCATACCTGCACTAGTTCATACTTACAGCAGGAAGGAGGTACACTGTGGAGGGGTAGGGTGTTTGACTGTGTGTGCGTGTGTGGTGTGTGTGTGTGTGTGTGTGTCTGTAGGGGTATCAGACATTAGAAAAGGCAGAGAAGAGCATTGCGTAAAAGTCAGTGGTGTCTGCAACAGCCGGACTCTGCAGCAGCAGCATCCAGAACAGCAGCAGGTGAGGAGAGACACATACATGGAGAGAGAGAGAGATAGAGGAATGGAGGTGAAAAGAAAAGAAAGAAACAGAGAAAAGAAGGGATGCAGAGAAAGAGATGGAGAGAAAGGAGAAATGCGAGAGAGTTCTAATCTGATTCCCGGGAACATCAGCACTGCAGTTATTCTCTCTTTTCCTACCCTATCTCTCTCTCTCTCTCCTCTCTCTCTCTCTCTCTCTCTCTATCTATTTATCTATCCATCTCCTGGCTTGGTCCCTGATCTGAATGTACGAGGACAGAGCATGCATTAAACATGACAGACACGGTGAGAGTTGGGCTCAAACATCCCCCATGTGATGGAGTATGCACAGACAGCAAGCACCGCGCCGCATCGCACCACAGCTGCAGCAGCCAGTCAGCTAGCTAGCTGTACACACACACACACACACACACACACACACACACACACACACACACACACACACACACACACACACACACACACACACACACACACACACGGCCAGAGAACAGGCAGAGGGAGAGACGGAGCAGGAGAATGAGAAAGGGAAAACATGTAGTACAGAGAAAGACAGAGAGAGAACAAGAGACAGAGAGAAAGAGAGAGAGAGAGAAAGAGCGAGAGAGAAAGAGAGAGGTAGAGGTTAACCAGCTGAGGTAGTTGCTCACTAGCGCTACACAACTGCTAGGCATCCACTCCCTGCTTCCATGGTATCCGTGCACAAACACACACTGCAGTTCCAGGTATACCATCAGAGCATTGCAGACTCAACCCAATGTACAGATAGAGCAAGACAGGAGAGAGAGAGAGAGAGAGAGAGAGAGAGAGAGAGAGAGAGAAGAGAGAGAGAGAGAGAGAGAGAGAGCGATCTGAAGCAATAGCAATGGAGCTGGCTGGCAGGCTACAGCCATTGCTGGAGCCGGAGCTAAGCTGAAGCAATGTGTGTGTGTGTGTGTGTTGTGTGTGTGTGCGCGTGTGCGAAGCAATGAGGAGGAGGAGGAGGACGGGGGGAGGGAGCGGACAGAGCCGCGCTACCCACCTCGGCGCTCCGCTGCCTGGCCGCCTCTGCAGCGCTGCCTGCCTGCTTTGCCTGCCTGTCCTGGAGCTCGCCTGAAGGAGAGGCGCAGAGAGGAGAGGACAGGAGAGGAGAGAGAGGAGAGGAGAGGAGAGGAGGAGAGGAGAGGAGACGAGAGCCTGCCTGCTTGCTGCCACACTCCTGCCAGCTCGCTCACGCAGAGAGAGAGAGAGAGAGAGAGAGAGAAATAGGGAGACGGAGGGAGAGGGGAGTGGAGGAATGGAGAGATGGAGAGAGAGGAGGAGGAGGAGGAGGAGGAGGAGAAGGTGGAGAGAGAGAGTGTGAGTGAGTGAGAGAGAGAGAGAGAGAAAAGGGGTGCAAGACGGGAGCACTCAATGTGCTCTGCACTGACAGCTTCTCCGTCTATGTGTATGTGTGTGTGTGTGTGTCTGCGTATGAGTGTATGTGTCTGAATAGTGGTGTGTGCATGTGTAAATGATAGAGAAAGAAGGGAGAGAGAGAAAAAAGGAGAGAGAGAGAGAGAGAGAGAGAGAGAGAGAAGAGAGAGAGAGAGAGAGAGAGAGAGGTGTAGGATGTGGAAGGACCAATGAAGGCGGGTGAAGAAGAAACAGAAGGGAACACAACTGAAACAGACAGAGAGAGCGAGCAGGAGAAGTGGAGGAAGAAGTGAAGACATGGGTGTTGACTGTCAGTGAGCCTGTAGAATCAGTGAAAGCCTCCAAGCAGAGCAGATGTGTTCACAGCAAACACACACGCACACGCGCACACACACAAAACACACACACACACACACACACTCACACACACACAACAACACACACACACACACACTGCACAGTCAGCAGAGGAGCGCATGTGGAGATGAAATTGAGTGGAGTAGGGTAAGGAGAAGAGTGTGTGTGTGTGTGAGTGTGAGAGTGTGTGTGTGTGTGTGTGTGTGGTGGGGGTCGAACCCTGTGGATGATAATGGAAGCCATTGCCAGCAAAGCATTTCTCTGCTTGGGACAGTGCAGTGACAGGAAGGTGTGAATTTGTGTGTGTGTGTGTGTGTGTGTGTGTGTGTGTGTGTATCCATGACAAGCAGTCTGTTCTGCTTTCCTTCCCCTCCTCCCATCTCCACTCAACACAGCGAGTGCAGATCCCAGAGCCCAATCCAAGCGGTGAACAGAGACTTTCCTGGCAGCGCATGAACCCCTCCCGAAAGGACAGGTTTTACTGCGCACCCACAACTTGGGTCCACTCCACAGTGTTTATAATACCACAACCACGTCATCCTTCCAAGGAAACACACACTCCATACCAGCAAGCCCCTCATGATAAAACTGAATCTGACCTCCATTCCATCTCCCGCCCTCCGCAATGCACATTCGTACGCACACACACATGAACGTACGCAAGCACACACACACACACGTGTGACTCGAATTTAGTTGAGGTGGTGTAACTTGTCTTTAAAAGGCATGGAAACAAATAGCACATTACACAAGACAAACACACACACACACACACACACACACACACACACACACACACACACACACCATTCCTCACAGTATACCGTGCTTTTGTATCAAAAGGCTCCATCAGTGGCCTCATCTAAAGAGGCTGACCTCAATCTCCAGCCCCCTACCTGCCACACAGGCCTAGGGACCGGATGAAAGAGTGGAGTGTCCTGACAGAGTCCCTTCGGGCCCCAAGCACACAGGCCCCGCAGTCTTGACCTTTCTCCTGTGCTCTGTGTGTGTGTGTGTGTGTGTGTGTGTGTGTGTGTGTCTGAGTGAGTGAATGAGAGAGAAAAAGAGAGAGTGAGCAGGGGACATTGCTCTTTCAGGCTGAATTTCTTTCAGTTAAATTGCTGGCCAGGACTTTGAAACACAGACCTCAGAGGGGTTCCAAAGAGCACGTGACGGAACGCGTGGAACATGCAGTCCCCTGAACATTCTGACTGAAAACATTCCAAATGTTTGAAGGCAACGCCACAGCAGCGCACACAGAATTCTGCCAGCCTGTGCATAAAGTCAATAATACAAGCAAAGTGAAAGAGAATGTGCTGCATCCGAGCAGCGAGTGGGGTTAAAATAGCAGCACGTGCCAGGAGGAAGGACCTTTTTATATGGAGGAATCTAATCCACTTCAGCTGCAGTTCCATGAAGCAAGTCACACTCTCATTCAAAATTCATGCGAACCGCAGGACTCGCAGGCTTCACCTTAAAAAGCGCCGAGTCATGATTTGGTACCTAAGCCCGGCGGTGGCAGCAGCAGCAGTCAGAGGCTGCGACGGCATACATACTCTGAATTCAGCGTGACAATTGAAGCCATTAAAAGGGCGGTGCTGATACAAAACCAGTGGCTGTTTAGAGCACACCAACATCCTGAGCAACAGCCCCCCTCCCTCCCCCCCCTCCCTCCACCACAAACAAGTGGGCATTACTGCATCCACACAGGCTCCCTGACCGGCAATGAGATGAGTCCAGGGCCAGGACTGGCCAACATCCTTCCCCATAATGGAGGTGAATCTGTTACAATTTGAGCTTCGGTGAGGCTTTTTTTTTCCTTGAGTGAATGGCACCCCATCTGCCAATGGCACTGAAAGCATGCCAGACTAGTAGCAGTGAAAATGATTTAGAGGAGAAAGCCAGGGAATGGTTATGGGTGGGGTTATGGGTGGGGTTTGGGGAGGGGGGGGGGGCTAATTGGAGTGACTGATGATGACCGAGGCAGTAAGTGTCTCATCAAAAGCCGCTATGGCTTGTGGATAATGCGTTGGATCTGTTTTCCTGATGATTCCAAAAGAAGAGGAAATGTGTGGAATGGTTCTACAAGACTGAGATCTGGAAAGAGAACAGAGATCCTACAGACAGAGCTTTATTCTAGATCACTATGTGAAGATTAAGTTGATTTCCAAGGGATGTCCATAAAAGGTTATGGCCAAGAATGGCAAAAGAAAACAGCACTCCAGAAAATGTTTCATCACTTTAAAACCATCAGGTTAAAGATCATTCATTAAAACTAAAGAAATCATGGCCAGAATGATGATATTTTTCCGTTTCCATGATTGTCGAGGATGAAACACTGATCTTATCTTCTGTTTCTATAAATAATAAACTTGAATAATAGGCCTACTAGATTTCCTGCATCCAGCCCTATTTAGCATGAGGCCAAGAATCGACTGAAGGCCAAGTCACGACATCTGAGCGAAGAATATAAATTCATCAGCTGGGCAAATGTGGTGAGCCACAGCTTGCCATTAAGGGTTTACTCAAGCATACACAGTGTGTTGGTGTGCACAATCAAGGCTTGTCCATATCATTAGAATAACCTTTCTGGAATATTCTCTGGCTTCCTCATCAACACCCTTCACCCACCCTAGGCTATTCTGCCTAACGACATTTACTGCATGCAGGAAGAAAGCATGCAATCTCATCATGAGCTACAGACATCCTACTTCAATCCAACTGATCGGCCCTCATCCCCTGGGTCTCACACAGAGACAGAGAAAGTGAAAGAGAGAGAGAGAGAGAAGAGAGAGAGAGAAAAGAGAAAGAGAAAGAGAAGAGAGAGAGAAAGCAACATGCTCTGCCCCCTTCAGCAATAAAACCTGGAATGCAGAACCAGCGTGGAAATGTCAGCCCCAGACGGCATCCCGTCCGACCATCCCTTTCAGGATATTCAAATCTCAGAGAGAGACTACTACACACATCTCAGTTTTACCCTTCTGGCTGCATCAGTGCACGCCTCGCTGTGGCCCCATAGCCTGGAGCCGGAGAGAGAGAAAGAAAGAGAGAGAGAGAGAGAGAGAGAGAGAGAGAGAAAGAGAGAAAGAGAGAAAGAGAGAAAGAAAGAAACAAAGAAAGAAAGAAATAGAGAGAGAGAGAGAGAGAGAGAGAGAGAGAGAGAGCGCAACCACTGAAGCAGCACTAGCAGTAGTAGCAATGTTGCGCACCAATGCAGCGAGCAGCATCAATGTCTTAGTTGCAGGCTGAGAGCCAGCATCAGTCATGACTCCAGAGATGGCATGGCTACTACAGTGCGAGTTCAGATGCCTGCTGATGTACCAGAGACCAACCCAACCCATTCCTGGTCATGAAAGAAAACATCACCAGGTGTATGTGTGTGTGTGTGTGTGTGTGTGTGTGTGTGTGTGTGTGTGTGTGTTGGGGGGAGGGGTGGGGGTCTGCTTATGTGTGCGTGCATCTGTTGAGTGGCTATAAGGCAGCTTGTTCTTGAGCTTAGCAGCAAGCTCCATGCTGTCCTTGAGAGGGATCAGTGACCCACGGAGGACATGTGTGGTAGTGGTGTGAAACTGCATGAGAATGAGACCATTTAAAACCAAAATCAACAACATTGCATTGAATAACAACAAACCATAGCCATTTCCAGCGGCTCAGATTAAAGGCCCCAACTAAAGCTATGAAATGTGAACAAACATGTTCAAAAACATCTATATCTTACTACTGACACACTCTCACACACCGACTTCTCACACCTCCAATACATATAAAATGAACAGTCAGGACCACAGTACCACTGCAAGGCTCCTTGTGCTCAAGCTGAGAAATAGGGATGAATCATTAACCCTTCGCATGGGAGCCAAGGCAAGCAGTTGGGGGGTGGGGGTGGAGGCCTGCTGCTGCGGGCATCTGCCAAGCATCTTGAACTTGCCTCAGGAAGGCAGTTTAAAGAGGACGGTCAATTACTGAGGATGCTAATGTCCGCTGTCAGTCCCCAAACAGCCAGCCAGCCAGCCAGCCAGCCAGCCAGCCAGAGGCCACAAGGATCCAATGATTCAATAACCCGAGACAGAGCAGAGCAGCGCCACAAAACGCTGATTCTATAGTCGCAGATTTGAAAATGAAGAAGGGAAGGACAGAGCCAATGACCAGACTTTCACCTTTCACACACACACACACACACACACACACACACACACACACACACACACACACACACACACACACACACACACAAACAAACAAACCCTTCAGAGAAAGCAAGCAAATGAGCACCTCAGAACATGTGAGCGACCATTGTTGTCTTTTTCAGTCCCTCCCTAAGCTATTAACTGCTGCAGTGCACAAGTCTCTGCTGCAAGATGATCTGGGCAGCTTGCTACCTCTCTGTTCTCACGCACTGCTACTGAGCAGGTAACACACCTGTAGGCGTTCATCAGCCTGACCCATTACAAGTGCCTACTTCTGTGGGGATGTACAAGGTTACTTTCTGAGCATGTGAAAAAGTCCATCAGACCAATACAAACTGCTCCAGGCCGATAGCGACTTTTTTCCTATCAAGTGACAGCCATTATGACATAGAAATAGAGGGCCTTATATTAGTGCTGGTCTATAATTGTCACTTACAATTATAGACCAGAGGGGTGGTGGTAGCGTAGTGGTTAAGGAACCTGCCTTGTGTGTAATTAGCCTGGAAAGTTTGGGTTCGAATCCCGGCTGCACCGTTGTGCCTTGAGCAAGGCACTTAACCCTAAGTTGCTCTAGGGGAGACTGGCCCGGAACAATTGATAGTTGATGAGTTGTAAGTCGCTTTGGATAAAAGCGTCTGCTAAATGCATGAATGTAAATGTAAATGGGGTGTGTGTGTGTGTGCGTGGGTGTGTGCGTGCGTGTGACAGTGGCAGTGGAGGGTCTAATATGGAGCGACTGATTAAAGACCAAGCGGAGATGAATGTAATTCCTGATGGCAGCAGCATCATTGGGTCTCCTCAGGGGCTGGCGAGAGACTGAGAGAGGGAAGGCAGCAGGGATGACAAAAGAGGTCAATTAATCCCCCCTCTCCCCGGCCCCTCAGAGGTGTGAAAGGATCAGAAACATAAAGCCAGAACCCAAAAGGTGGTTCTTCAACCACAGTGATAAATCTGAGTGGTTCTTTTGCCATAGTAAGGTCAGCTCTGCAATCAGTCAAGGTAAAAGGCAACTTTAAGTGTGGAATACGTCTAAAGTGCATTTCTTTAAAGCCTCATTAATGATGAAGATGATGTTACAGAGAGGGAGCGAGTAAAGATAATCCATTGTTTAAGAACAATGGTTCTTCTGCACTTACAAAAAGCTGAAGGTTAAGGTTACAGACCAACACAGCCAGTTCTGCAGAAATGTGTGGATCAATCCATAGTCCTGCTGCTGGTGGTCACCAATGCTGTCAGTAGAAAAAAAAAAAATGTGATACAACATGGACCGAGTAGTGAACCGGCAACAAACACTAAGTGAATAGGGCGCAGTAACTTATTTCAGCTTAATTTCGCTATGCCCCATTCAGTTAATATTAGTTATTGGTTTGTTATTCTGTCCATGTTGCATCAAATTTTCTGGTTCTTTTTCCTACAGACAGCATTCAGTGACCTGGATGTTAGTGTAATTGACTGATTCACACCAGACTTCTCCTTTAGGTCTATAGAGATAATGTATGCGAGTCTCTCTATCTGCTGCTCCTCCATCACTGGTTTCCAGTTTCAGAAATAGTCCTGGATCCTGAAAGTTTATGGAAATACTAATTACGTGATTACTGGAGGAGTAGACACAAGCCTATTATTGTTATCATCTTGTGTGCTGCATCGGTGGACAGAGTTCACCATTTCTCATTAACCTCTCCAATTGAAAATGTCATAGAAGTCGTTCTGATGAATCATGGCAATTACCTTGCCATGACATTTCCAAAAATAAACGCTGTATCTCACCAGGAATGAAACTTCAATGACACAAATGGCTTGGCACAAGACATTTGATCTGAGTTTTCTTTAATTGTCATTTATTTTACTTCAAGGACTCACGTGCCCAGAAAACATTATATCAGGACACATACCAAAGTTTCCCACTGATTTTATGGGGCCATCCTCAAATCTATGTTTATGTTTATGATTCCCATCTCCTATCTAAATTTTTGCCAAACCAAAACAGTTCAGTCACTACGATCTGAACCAGAAGCACAAACCACAAGAGCCAGGATGACAGAGCAGTGATAAAAGTATCAGGTTTACTGTCAGGTGTACATTTAAACAGGCCTTACACATGGGCAAGGTCTATTAACAGTTCACATTTTCCACCAAGCAAATTCAGGCTTACATCACAACAACGTTACAACTAATGAATATACTTTTAGTAGTTGTGAAGCTCAGGTAAACTCATTTGGTGGAAAATTGTTTTTGACTTTTGACTGGTAGTGTATGTGACCTGACCGCCCATGTACTGTTTGAGCTCTTGTCACTGAACCAAGAAGCCCAGTTCCGGGTACTTTTGACACTAACTGTCTTCTCTCTTTGGACATCAGGGAACAGAGAGGCTCAAATCACAGGATGCACCAAGGACTTCAGTAATTGCATCTTTTAGCGGATGAGTCAGAGAGAGTGAGCTCTGGCCTGGCTGGGAAAGAGACTTTAGCCCCTAGCTCTTTTCTGTGCCACTGCCACAGCTGCTCAAGCAGCGAATACTGTGTGCTAGCATTTAGGCTATGTGAGAGTGGACACATTAGCGTTCTAGAAATATCTCTTGGGAAGGAGACGAGGGTGATGATGATGACAACAACATCAGAGTGGTTTGCCATTAATGTTAATTTACATTATCAGGTTTGTCAATTGGTGGGCTAAATTTTGTCTCTAAGGAAAAATAATTTCTCAACGCTAAAGTTACCTTTTTTCTACTCTTAATGATGTCATAAATGTAGAATTATGAATGTACCAACGATTGTTTTGGTAACACTTTAGAGTAACCAATGCTTGTAACACATAAGTAACACTTACGATAGATTACATAGATTTGTAAATTATTAAGAAATGCTATGCTAATATATGATATATTCAAATGAGGGTATGCAAGTCATACATATGATAGAGAACAGTGCAAAAACAACATATCAACGCTTGAAACTGGGCAAAATTATTGTATTGGGGGGAATATTCACTTTCACTTTCAAGTTACAGAACTCATGGTCTGTCTACTAAGAACTAGGCATGAACATGGGCTTTGAAAAAAAAAAAGCCTGTTGTTTTGTATGTAGTGGCTATACCTTCACACATATATGCAAAAGGCCTTTCCTGTTCTTTGCTTTTTTTTTTTCTTTCACACATTTAACACAGAGCCCTCTCTCACTACAGCCTTAACAGGAAATGTGCTATGAGCCTATAGCATGAGGTTATCACGAGCAGGTTTGAAGGCTCCAATGTGACAGTTGGTGTTGCTGCAGGGTGCAGGATGGCGCAAAACCCAGTCATCTCTCCAGTGAGAGGGAGGGTGCCAGGACAGTCTGGGAAACCCCAGGTGGGCCCAAAACAGAGCAGAGCCTGCTACTTTTGGGGCAGAACAGTGCACAGATCTCAGCAAAGACTGTGAGATTTATACCTGCACTTCTCAATCTTAAGCATGTGAAAACCATTAAGGAATTAGATAGGTAGATAACTTGTGAAGTTATAAACACAGAGGTACAGTCCTCTTAATATCTTCGGCATGCGATAAGTGTGTCCACTAAGCAATTTAGCCTAACGTAATTAAAGGAAAAGTCCGAAGTAAAATGCTTTCTAGGGCTATTTTCGCATGATTGTGAGTTCATATGTCGAGTTGGTAGCCCAATCACATCAATCACATGTGTTTTGAGAAAATTTGTTTTTTTCAATTGAAAACAAAAATCATTACACTTTTATAGTAGTGAGTAGAGGGTTCTAACATATAAACCGGAGTGTCCCTAACTCTGCAAGTGTACAGACAGATTCTGTAGAGGACTGTTTATAAAGCCAACATCAGCCGAAGTTGTTTGGCTGTCAACGCCATCTTTGTCTTGAAAAGTCTGAAAAAGTTGATTACCTGTTTGATTAAAGCAGGGATGTTCTCTGTCTCCATTATATACCGTGTAGAAGGTCCCACTCCTGACAACAGAGCCTGCAGTGGCCATGGGCTCACATCAGCCATGGTCTACTGGTTAGGGCTTCAGGCTTGTAACCGAAGGATTGTAATGGCTGAAGTAACCTCGAGCAAGGCACCTAAACCCTCACCGCTCCCCGGGCAGCGCAATAGCAGGCAGCCAACAACTGTGGGTTAGCGTGTACTTCACTAATTCACAACTGGGCTAAATGGAGAAACCAAATTTCCATCACAGGGTCAAAAGAGAATAGATTATTATTATTACCTAAGTACGCACTGATACATGATACATTCCGATACATGATTTTTGCATATCGGTCGACACCCAATACCGAAATCCCCACTGAATCATCACTGAATCAAGCATCATCCTCAGTCTTTATTGCCCTACTTGCCGAACTGGGCATTATTTACCAAGCCAAAATAAACAGAACAAAACAATATAGGCATAAATATAATAAATTGTTATTAGGAATACAATTTAAAAATATACAAATGTGTGCCAGTGTCATTACATTGTCTTTGATGTTGGTAGGCCTAGGTTTAATTAGGCACCTGTCACCTTAATTTACTCCACAGTAACCTATTGTTACAGGACTCAAGTGAAACGAAACTTTGTTTCTATGCAAGGTGCTAGTGGAAACCAGCAGACTGCTGCAGATGTTGATTATGTTTTCTATTGCATTAGATATTCATTAACAACTTGTGCAAAATCTTCATTGGATTACAGTGCAAAATCTTCACTGGATTACCCAATCCAAGTATTTTTCCCATATCGGGACCGATATCCGATCCAAATAAAGGATCGGTGCATTCCTATCATCATCCCTAGGTGGCACTAGCCTGGCTAACGAATTTTGTATTTCCACTGGCATCCACAAAGAGTAGGCCTACATGAACTTTTACCCCAATACGGTGTAAATATCAACACAGCTTTGGGTGATTTTGGCTTCATAAACAGTCTTCTACAGAATCTGTCTGTACACTTGCACAGTTAGGGAGCCTTGGATTTATATGTAGGAATTTTTTTATTACCTGATCGATGAAAGGAAAGGCTTCAGAATGTGCCAAGTGAAAATATTTGATGTGATCAACAAGCACATCAGCGACACAAATGCATAGGTCTATACCGTGTAGACCTGAATTTAGCGCAAAGATAATCTCATACTGAACAACCTGCTTACATTGCACAAAGATGCAATTCTTACATATTTTTCTCCTTCCCTTATCTGCCTGAGACGGCAGTTCTTGAGGTAAAAATGTGTCCTTTCAGCTAAATGTTGCACAAGGAGGAAGAGTCCAGTGCATGAGGGTGAATGGAAAAATGCTGTCAAAATACTTCCAAAGAGGGAGACTTTAAGTGTCAAGATTGCTCAAACCATGTGACCTTCAAGGACTTCTATGAAACATGAAAAATAAGACACTTTGTAACAAAAATGACCCCTATAGGGTGAAGACTCTCACTCATATACACACATACACACACACACACACACACACACACACACACACACACACAGGCCTACATAGCTTCAAGACACAATTCATCTGAAATAAAATGAGAAAAAAACTCAAGTCAAAAGCCTCTATCAAGAACCAGTTCATATTTTGCCCAGACCGGTAGACAAGTAGGCCTATAGTGTGTGGATACCCCAAGAGTGTTTTCCTAGTACTGCAGCCTGAGGCGATTTTCTGGTTGTTTGCCTGGTTGTTTTTTAGGCCACTGTTTTACTTTTACAATGAGGGAAAAAAAGGTGTGAGAACTGTTGCCCTCATGTTTCAATGCCCTGCTGACTGTTCTGGTTCCGTGCATGGCTTATTTAAGGATGAGTAAGTCGATGCTGTCTATTTTTACAGTGGCTCGCAATGCAGCTTGCAGAAACACAGTATAGCGGGGCAGGATGAGAAAGAGAGGCAACAGAGGGAGGGAAAAAGAGTGAGAAAAAAGCTGCAACGATCTGCCTTGTGAACTTCACCAGTGAAGCCGCAGTCTCTCTCGTTCTCTATCTCACTCACTCTCTCTCTCTCTCTCTCTCTCTCACACACACACACACACATACACACACACACACACACAGGCCTGCATATGGTTTTCTGGCTCATCTTCCTGTGTCATGTAATTTCAGTGGTGTCCGTGGTTCAGTCTTGTCCGTGACAAAAACTGTAACCTAGCCTTCCTACACATAGACTTAGGCTAACTAATCATTTTAACAATGACCACATTGAGGTTAAAGGCTGCAGTGGCACACACACACAGACACCACATCACTTCCCAAGGTCTTAACATTGACAACCACCTGAAACACAAAATGACTACCTAAGAAAATACACTTTTGATTTCATGGTTTCAGCAATTTCTGGCATATGACCATTCTGGGCTGATGCCTCAAATGCATTCCTGCTATAGTTTGAGTGATTCACCTCATGTTTTCACAGATCATCTGATAACTGATTACACCACACTTGGACTAAAGGGAAAATGGCATAGTCAGCTCTGGTATAAGATGACTGTTCGACATATGACCACTGAAGTGTCCAGAAGCCTTTCCTGAGAAGTTCAATCTGCCAAGGTGACGTAAAATGATGAAGTCACCATTAACCCGTCATAGCCTACAGACGGCGTGATGCCATCAATGTTACTGAATTTCATGTTCAAAGTCAAATAACATTTACAATGCTTTAACTGTACATTTTTTCAGATAGCATGCATTAACCATTTCTTTATTAAAAGGGCTAATCGCTTCGATAGGCAGCCTGTGACTGTTCACCAAAGGACTGCGGCAGAAGAACACATCATGACTAATGTTGATGTTACCTTATGGAGCAGCCTAGCTAGCTATACCATGTAGTGACAGATGGCTATCCGCTAATAAGCCATATTAAGACAGGTTGATATCGATCAAACGAAACAATTTCGGGGTTAAAAGCCAATGAAATATGACATA
>PYXC01001357.1:0-16047 GCA_015244755.2 Tenualosa ilisha
CAGACACATGTAGCCTAGATCGCAATGAAGTGGAAATTAGGACCCCATTTTAAATTGTTTAAAATGTGATATCTCAACAACTGAGTTCTGACATTTCTCTAGGCAGTAGGCACAGAGGCTTTCATGGAAGCCATTGTTGAAGTTGCCAACTGACAGCTTGGCTCTTGCTTGATTTTGAACAAGCACCCTGAAGAGACGGCTCTGACATGATCAGTAGAATAAAAAAAAACACTTTAAAAGTATATCTTAATAATTTAAAATAGAGGACGCTCTGTTTGTTTGAGTATGTCTTCGGTTTTGATCGATGGGATTGTGTGTATAGCTTGTTTGTGAAGTGTCCTGTTCCCTGCTCAGTCCCTATCTATGCACACAGACCACTGACTGCTATGCATGACGGCAAAATGTGTGACCAAGCATTCTCCCCCAAACAAATATGTAAACAGCTGCTGTTGAAGGAAATCCAGAAATTTCAGAGGGAGGATGCAATAAATAATGAATTGGAAAGAATGACTGTGAAATCCAAAGCTTCAAACCATTTGAATACAAGGACAGATTTGCTGCCAAATGTCCCTATATGAATATCTGTTTTCAACTGCTTACATGCCTGATTCTCTTTTCATTCATGGTTGAGCATTTACCAACCTTGGTCCAAGTATGATGTCCTCCTCTTGTGGTGTTTGATGACTGATGAAAGTTTGGTGTCGGTGGGGGTGGGTGGGGTTAAATTATGGCAAAGTATTAACCATGTGTTGGAAAGCACTCCACCTGTCAGAAGCAACAGTGCTGTCAAATTCAAAAGTGCCTACTTTTGATTTATACCATAGACTTTATCAGACTCTAAAGAGTGCCTAATTGTACCACTCTTCTGTGTGTGTGGTGTGTGTGTGTCTGTCTGTCTGTCTGTGTCCATGTCCATGTGTGTGAAAGCGAGAGTGCAACAGGGAATGCTTGTGTATACTGTATCTGTGTCTTGGCCCTGTCACGGCCAGTGAGGAAGTGCAAGACAAACAAAATCTTAGAGCATGCTTGAGCATTTTTTTTTTTTAAATGTAGTGAATCAAGCGATTTTACCCCCCAATAAAGCCATATTGGACTTTTTGTTCGTCTTGATATTCTGCTTGTCTTTTTATTCTGTTTGTTAATGGCTTTGTATTCAGTATGGCAAAGTCTAGAGTGCCATCTGCAATGACTGGCACACCTGGTAAGGAAATAACTTGTTTTTACTTAAAAATGTTATAATAAACAACTTGTAACCGAAGGATATTTTTAGTTTTAAAAGTAATCCACAACTTCTCATTTCACAGAGGTAAAGTAACAGGCAAAATAGTCGTTATTCTTCAGCACAGGGAGGAGGACCGTTCCATTCAGATTAGGGAGTAGACCACGGGTCGGCAACGTCCGGCCCGCGAACGATTTTCATTGGCCCCCCAGCTGATTCCATGTTTTTTTCCGAGCACGTCTTTTTCTTTATTATTCCGCGTCCTGTGATTCCAGAATAGCCTGAGTCAGTATTTTGTAACGAGTAAAATAGCGCCCTCCGATGTAGCCTAATAGGCTATGTGGTTAAACACAGTATTACACACCTGCCATGTTAAAGCGGAAAAACACCGTTTTACCGAACTCCGGTCTCATTAACAACTTAAAATTAAGTCAGATAGATGGCAGATCAGTGCGAGAGAGGGAGAAAGGGGTTTTAGGAGTTTTAAGGAGGAGAATTACGTTTGTACCGAGTAGCTCTATAGGCCTACTCCAAAGGCTGAAGACATGCAAAAGTGAACAGACCTACGTCTGTGAGTTGATGCCCAACCCTCAGGAAACAGCAAAATTAATCAGATACAATGTTGTCTTGCTACATTATATTAAACGCTGCCCAACTACTTGTATATGCCCCGACAATTGTTATAAGTATGTTATCAAGTAAGATTCTGCAGAAGTTATTTCTGGGTATCAAATACTGCACATACACATAAAGATATGTTATGTACTGGAACATGGTGTGCCGACTCAAAACAGAATTTATGCCCACCATAAACATTATTAATTTTCCTACGAAATAAGGAGCCATAACGTTGTTATGTTGTGGAATTTTGTATGCTTAATGTCATAGTGCTCTGTGGGAGAAAACAAAATTTAGGAAAACACGAGTTAGTTAAGTCTATCTTATCTTACTTCTTGCAGAATTTCAAAACACCTGACGTTAAGCAAAACGAAAAGAATACCAGAGACAGGATTTGCAATTTTGAATCTGCGCTGTCTTTCTTTTACGGAAACTTAAAAGGAAAAGTTGCAAGAGCCTCTTACTAGCTGTGGCTTTAAGTTTAACTTAACCTCCAGTCCGTCACTAAGCTATTTGCTTCAGAACAAATAAACCAATAATTCTAATAATTTAACAAAACAGTATATTTCGTTTTGGCATAACTCAAAGTAGCACGTTTACGCAAACTAAAATACAATTAATTAATATGACTGCGAGGCAGCTGCTGCGGCAGAGGTGGTGGTCACGGATGCTCCTGAAAAAACGCTTGAAGTTTTTACCGCAGGGTGTTTAACTAAGCCGTAGCCGGCTCTGCCGCCACTAGTGGCGAGAAAAAAAAATTGGCCCGTGGCCTAAATTACTTGTCGACCCCTGGAGTAGACTGAAATGTGGCATGGGCATCTGTGACCAGGGGCGCCGCCGGGGGGGGGGTGGGTAGGATGATTTTAAGGGTCTGGCACTGATAGGCGGCCATAGAGAACATTTTAATGTTATAATCATTATTTTGGAGGCCCAAAATAATTTTCTGTCATAGGGCCCAAAATGCGCCGCTGTCTGTGACAGACAAAAGAGTAGGTCAAAGGGATATTTGAACGTATCTATTTTAGATATCACTAGATATTCCTTTTGAATTAATACTTAAATTATCATACATTTATAAAGTCGTTTTAGTTCACTTTTATTTAAATTCAGGCTGACTTTTCTTCTGAAAAAGACACTCCCCTGTTACCGTTTCGTAGTGATTCTTGTCAGGCAGACTGCAGTGGGGGTGGGGGCGCCAGTCTATGTGCCTTGGGCATTTCATCACCATAGACAGTAAGGTTCCGTGCATAACCCAAAACACGTGGTCAAAGCGTTTGCCCGGTTCGAAGGCGAAGTAACAGGCAAGTCCGCTAACCAATCATAGATGTGCCTTTCCGGCTTCAGTGTTGAGAAGGGGCAGGACTTAACATCGAATCAAGGAGGATTCTAGAAGCCGAGATATCCCCACCCTTTCCTCGGCCAGCATCACCCGGCACGCCGTTGTTTCTCGTGTTCGGCTGCATCATGGCTGCTGTGAAAGCACTTAATCCGAAAGCCGAAGTGGCCAGAGCACAAGCGGCTCTTGCCGTCAACATCAGTGCCGCTCGTGGACTACAAGATGTGCTAAAGAGCAATTTGGGACCAAAAGGAACCATGAAAATGTGAGTTCTGTGACTGAGCATCATGCGTACCGTCATGAGCGGAACCATTGTGTGAAGCGCATGTCATACTAGCTTAAGGCTAACATTAAACTTCCCCCCCAAAAAATCCTTCTGTAAACAGAACTGATTCGGACATTGACCTAATAGATATACATTCTAGTCTTTAGCGACCTGATATTTTGCCACATCAAAGCCTATATTCAATTACAGCGTAAATGTTGTTGTTAGTTAGCTTGCTAGCTTGCTAATTCACGAGGCTAGCTACCGAGCTAGCTCTAGCCGACGCTGTCCGGGAGGGGCGTGAGTAATTGTCAGTTAAACTCCGGTGCGCCTGAAAGATGTTTTGCATAGGATGAGATGTGCGATTACATTTTAAATGGTGTGCTTGTCACGGTTGTCACGTTCATTCATGTTCAAATTATTGCTTTTTGCTGTTAATGCACCTGGGTTTAAATTGATATGCCTTTATTAGGCTTGTATCTGGGGCAGGAGACATCAAACTTACCAAGGATGGCAATGTTCTACTGCATGAGATGGTGAGATTGCATACTCTTACATGGTTAAATACATTTATAGAGTTATGTTGTGTGTGTCTGTTTGAGTAGGGTTTACTGTTTGGCGTGTTACCTGCTCTTGATGTATTCTGTCAGAAATACAGTTTTTGGCCTTCTCTGAAGATGGTCTGTGAAATATGACAAAGGGTTTCTCTGTTTCTTCAGCAAATTCAACACCCGACAGCATCCCTGATTGCAAAGGTAGCAACAGCTCAAGATGACATCACAGGTGATGGAACCACTTCCAATGTACTTATCATTGGAGAACTTCTCAAACAGGCAGACCTTTATGTGTCTGAGGTTAGTACTGCATTTAATGTGGCATTAAACAGAACTGAGTCAGATTAAACTGTATTTTAGCCCTGTCCAAGATTTCACACTTAAAAGTTTGTCCCTTTCACTAAACAGGGGGTTCATCCTAGAATCATTGCAGAAGGCTTTGAAACGGCTAAAGACAAGGCTCTTGAGGTCCTTGAAAAGCTGAAGGTGACTAAAGAGATGGACAGAGAGACTTTGATCAATGTCGCTAGAACATCTCTGCGGACAAAGGTTCATGCCGAACTAGCGGATCTTCTGACTGAGGTAACACTGATTTTACAGACACAGAACACTAAATTTACAGACACAACATAGTTCAGCATTAACAAAAAAATTGTGGAGATGTTTCAAAATCATAGTTTCACATAGTTGTCATGCTCAATCTACAGTGCCTCCGTGGTTGCTCTTACTCTACATCTTTGTATTGCAAACAGGCCGTGGTAGATGCAGTGCTGGCTATCCACAAGCCCAATGAGCCAATTGACCTCTACATGGTTGAGATCATGGAGATGAGGCATAAGACGGATAGTGACACAGTGTGAGTACACCCCTCAGTTTGCTCTCTCAAAAGTTACTGACACACTATTTTCTTTTAGTATTAAGGGGTAATGTTCATTGTTTTTGGTGAACTGCCATGGATGTCTTCCTTTATCCCTTCAGACTGATCAGAGGTTTGGTGCTGGATCATGGAGCCAGGCACCCAGACATGAAGAAAAGAGTGGAAGATGCCTACATCCTGACCTGTAATGTGTCCTTGGAATATGAGAAAACGTAGGTGGAATGCTTGTATTTCTGCTGTATAGGATGGCTGGTCTAATGGTCTGTAAAATCACATATAGGTTAGTATAGATCAGTGGTGAATATCACAGATAGACTGGACTAGAAAGACTGCCTTGAGAAATGTAATGTCAGAGCAGTCAACTTGAAAAGCTGTCAATCGCTTGAAAAACGCTATCAGTTGGCCATGCTGCAAAACAGACATTTTGATAAGGAAGACCAGTGGTGTAAATAAATAGTGTTTTGCCCAATGTGTTTGTAGGATCATTTGATTAGTGGAAGTTTAAGTGTAAACTTACCCCATGCAGTTGATGCAGTTTAGCTCAGTTTTCACTTAACTGTAAGCTCTGTGCAGGTTTTGCTTGGCTGTTTAGACAAACCAATCCAAGGCTAATAGTGCAGACTAAGTGCAGTGTTTGCGTTGAAATGTAGTAACATCAATGACCGCAGTGTTAGCGCCAGATTTGCTACATATAGTGGTAGCAGCGGCTATTAAAATAATTTAGGGTGTAACAGGAATGTATAAATGGATTCCATGTAGAGTAAAGGGATTTTGCTCACTAAATTATGAAATAGACACGGAGTTGTGTGGAGTGTTCATAGTGTCTGTGGTCAAGAGCCAGAACCTATTGGTGCAGTCTAACTAATTGACTGGATACTGCATGCTGATGTGTGTTCTTGTGTCTCCACAGAGAGGTGAATTCGGGGTTTTTCTACAAGAGCGCAGAGGAGAGGGACAAACTGGTCAAAGCTGAGAGGAAGTTCATCGAGGAGCGTGTGAAAAAGATCATTGAGCTCAAGAACAAAGTGTGCACAGATGGCTCCAAAAGCTTTGTGGTCATTAATCAAAAGGTGCTTCAAAGTGATTGATTAGCTTGTATCTGTTGCAATGATATACAGCTAATGGTTGATCCCATTCTACTTGGCATTTGGTGAGGAGTGTGACTGAAGCTTCACTGAAGGTTTTATACTGTCTGTTTATGTAGTTGTCATGGGCCTTCTCAGTATGGAATCTGTTTCTCATGCTTTACCTCTGCTCTGGCTTGTAGGGTATTGATCCATATTCTTTGGACGCTCTTGCCAAAGAAGGCATCGTGGCTCTGCGCAGGGCAAAGAGGAGGAATATGGAAAGGTAGATACTCTAACGTTTGATTCAGTTCATTCAAATGTTTCATCCCAGGTTATAGCTGTCCCAACACAGTACTTGTGATGGTTACTAAGTTAAGCCTCTAATCAACATGCTTTTTCACTAGGCTCACCTTGGCCTGTGGTGGAGTTGCCATGAACTCAGTGGATGACCTCACACCTGAATGTTTGGGCCACTCTGGCCTCGTCTATGAACACACATTGGTCAGTTCTGCTCTGCTCTGTTCTGTTTTCCACCCATGATCCATTATAGCTCTGAATCACTTCCATGTTCTGTGATGCCTTTATCCTGCCTTTCCTTCAACATGACGTATTTAGTCATGTCTATTTGAGCAGTTTTTGCTCATACAGCTGCATCCGTTGTGTGTTTTGCCCATGACAGGGAGAGGAGAAGTACACCTTCATTGAGAAATGTGGCAACCCTCGCTCTGTGACCCTTTTGATCAAAGGCCCCAACAAGCATACGCTCACTCAGATCAAAGATGCAGTGCGCGATGGCCTGCGGGCAGTGAAGAATGCCATCGAAGACGGTAGGTAGACGCCCCATGAGTGTGACCCTCTCAGCTTTCAGCATTTGATTACTTAGATTCCATTGTTTTCAATCCAACCCTGCACACCAGCTGTGAACTCTGCTGCTGACACATTGATTGCACCTTGAGTTCTATTTTTGTAAGATTTTTTTGTTTATTGGATGCTTGTCAGTTCAAATCTCTGGTGTCATGGTGGGTAAGCAAATGGCAGTGATGGGCACTTTTGTGCAGCCCGCTTCAGTTGGCTTGGAGATTTCTGTAGTCAGCTGTCTGCAATTCTGAACCTGCCGTGTTATGTGTTGATGGTGTAGGCAGTGTGGTGCCTGGTGCAGGAGCATTTGAGGTGGTGGTGGCCGATGCTCTGGTGCAGCACAAACGGGGAGTGAAGGGCAGAGCTCAGCTTGGGGTACAGGCCTTCGCCGATGCTCTGTTAGTCATTCCAAAGGTGAGTCTGGGTCACATGGGGTCACCTGATCTTGATGGAAATAACTAGTCAAAACCATTCTGCCGGAGTCTTGTAGCATATGCTTGATGTGAAGTAGTTATTTGTCCTGTCCAGCTTTGCTTAGAACTTTGGTTTGTTCTCAGGTATTGGCACAGAACTCAGGCTACGACCCACAGGAAACACTGGTGAAGTTACAGACTGAAAACAAAGAATCTGGGGAGGTTGTTGGTGTAGACTTGAACACAGGTACCTAGACTCTCCAACTGTGTGCATTTCCTCTCATGAAGTGAGGTGTACTTGATGAGGTTTGGGGACAAAAAGGTTGAACTGTGTCCTTTGCCCTGTTTCAAGGTGAGCCTATGGTTCCTGCTGAGGCTGGTATCTGGGATAACTACAGTGTGAAGAAACAACTCCTTCATTCATGGTAAGAGGTGCAGTTTCTTTCTCAAAGCAAACGCCTGTTAATCTCTCTGACCACCTCCAGCTATTTGGCTGGTTTGTTAAAGCACTGTGAAAGACACATTTTTGCTAATCAGGAATGTTTTCTCTTCCCAACAGTACGGTCATTGCCAGCAACATCCTGTTGGTGGATGAGATCATGAGGGCTGGCATGTCGTCTCTGAAGGGTTGATGAAGCTCTGATAAGATGATGGCCGACTGCACCATGAGTTTTTCGAGGGTTGATGAGCAAGGTCACCATCTTGGAAGGCTTTGCATGAAGATGACCAACTCTCAGGCACACCACTAAGGCTTCTGTTAAGTCCTAGCAGATGTTTTTGCTCCATCTGAGTCCTCACTCCCTGATTAGTATGCTCGTACAGTCAGATTGTTGATGGTCCACATCGTCAGTCTTTATTTGTATTCATTAAAATGTTTTCGCTGATCTGTGCATCTGTGAGTTTGATTTAAAAATCTGCATGAAAAGATTGGACCTCAGATTTGGATCAGAACGTCATTGTTAATATTAGTTTGTTAGTTTGTGTTATGTTGCTCCCTTTAGTGAATACATGCAAACACTTGACATGAACACAACTACACAGACACAAGTTTTAGCTGATTCACTCACTTTTTCCAGTGCTGCTTTTTGTACACCGGAGCTCTGAAACCTACACATGCACCAGCTGCTTGATGCCATCTACTGGTTGATAACTGTAGCACTTGTGTAGATTCGTGCATAAAAGTTCCGAAGTAAATTCTTTTGTGTCTTGCTCAGACATTAAATTTCTGCAGTGTGTAAACCAAAGTAATGAATAGGAATAGTCAAAGACAGTTGAATGAATCACATCCTTACATTTCCAATTAGGCCAACCCATATAGAATTTAAACTTAACTGACTTCGAATCATTGTCTTTCTATGACTGTAGTGAACATTGTGCACGTTCTCGCCACCCCGAAGTTTGTAGTGCAGCCCAGGCTGCAGACTTGTGCACAGACCGTAAAGGCGCTGTAGCCTCCAACCCATTTGGTGGCGTAAATCGCCGGCAAGAGTTGTAGACAACAAACTAGAAGAGGCGCAGAAACAGCTTTGTGAATGAGGAAGCTAAGTTTTTAAATGACTTCACATTTGTAGACATCATCGACAGAATACATGCAATGAAATTGGAAGTATTTTTCTTATTTCTGTCACGGTTTGCGGTATCCTGCTCACAAGGTATGTTAGATAATCGGTAAACTAGATCTTTAACTACATGGGACACTGAGTTTAGTCACTGATGTGCCGTGGAATTTTGAGGAACTCGTGCAGAGAGTGTTGAGTTGATCTCTGACTCATGCTTAGGATTTTTAAATGCATAGACACAACTAAAGGCGCGGCTGCTTAGAACATTTGTCATTAGCAAGAAAGCTATTACCACTACACATTTGATTTCATGGTAGTAAGATGCAAGTCTTTGGACTACACTCCAAAGCTGGCTTAGCGTTGGCCCAGGACCATGTACAGCAGAACAAAAAAAAATGCATGCACATGCAAAAATATAGAACAAAATCATACAATATGTTATGTACGCATTGCAATAATTGTCACTTATCTAAGCCAGATACACGGGAATCTGTCATCCTTTGTTCGAACCAAGATGGGAGTCTAGACATGTTGAAGAAAGATGTCCAATTTAAAAGTGTGGCCTGTAAACAGCAGCCCTCACGTTCACGTGTGATTGTGATACTCATCGTACTCGCATACACCAGTAGTCAACAGTAGGAATACCTGGGACAGTGAGAGCTGTCTGATGACCGAATGCGAAATGTTTTGCAGTAAGCCACTTTCAGACACGGTTCATGTTTTGTGCTGTTGTTTTCCGGCAAGGGTCACTGCCTTATGCATCCTCATAGTGAACAGAGCAGGTCGTGGCATATCATTTGGCAAACAGCTACCCCCCGTTCTTACTGACAGACAACTTGATTGCTGTATGGTCTTTTGCAGCGCAGAAAACGGCACAGTAAGCCTACTCGACCTCAAAACGTGATGTGCTCACTGCTTACTGTGTGCCACAGCCATCACTGTAAAAACAGACTGCATTATAAACTCAGGATATACACCCTGTATCCAAGGCCACATTAACAAGTCAGAGGCCCTTGGGCACAAATGTCTGATGTCCCCCAAATAGTCAACATGGTTTGGTGGTCAGGCTTTCTCATATGGAAAAGTTTAATTGAAAACGTATCATTCTTCTATGTGTAGAATAATAAGGATCATAATCCCAGCCAACATTCAAGGACAAGGAATCCTTAAAGGAATTAATGCAACCCATTCATTGGCCCTGATTGTGTAAAGATTGGCCTAATGTTGCATTAGTCTATTTTTAGTCTACTTCTTCACAATTTCAGGAAGCTGTGAAATGTTATATTTCTGCACCATGGCATTTAAAGACAACTTCGGTCAATTATGCTCAAGCTATCCCTGACTTGCCTGTATCTAAGACACAAAACATTTTGGTCCAACCCTTTATAGGTCTTCTTGAACACAGAGCCCATGAGGGCAGGACTTTAAACTCTCTTTTTAGCGTATTAACATGCTCCAGGTCTTACCTCAAACATTTCGTAACATCAGCAGACAACTTACAACACAGCACTGTAGCGTGTATGACTTAAAATGAATAAAAATGTGGTTAAAAGAGTGTGTTTGTGCAAGCAGACACATGCCAGCTTGTTTACAAGGTTTCCATTTATTTCTTCATAGAAAAGTCTGCATTGTTACATCCCTGATAAATACCAGAATCTGTGGTCTAGAAGATCCCTACTCATTTAGGGAGGCTACTCATTTTCAGCATGTAGCCTCATGTTTAGGAGCATAAAATGAGAAGGCATGCAATAATAAAGCAACTGGCATGAAAATAAAACTGTAAGCCTAAATATATTTACAGTAAGTTGACCAATCTTTGAAACATTGACAGATGATGATGGCATGGTGCACATACATGGCAGGAGTTTCAAAATGGGAACCAGCGCAGCTGATGGACGTGATGGAGAGTCTCCTGTCAGAAGTATGACAGTGAAAACATTTAAATTGGACAAATATCCAGTCACAAACTCAGACTTCAGGTATGATTTCAAACCATTGTGTGCCACATACAAGTGTACACATGGGCACGTTAAAAGTGATTAAGTTTTCTTTATAGGAAATTCATCAAGGAACAAAAATACAAAACTGAGGCAGAGACTTTTGGGTGGAGTTTTGTGTTTCAAGATTTTGTGTCTGAAGAGATGAAGAGCAAAGTCACACAGAAAATAGAGGTGTGTAAACAACAATGCAGTATCAGTTAAAGTCATTGTCTCTTTGAATAATTGTAAACCTATTTTAACCTGTTTACATTTTCATGTATTTTGAACAGTCAGCACCTTGGTGGATACCCCTGGAGAAAGTGTTTTGGAGACAGGTACTACACTCTCATTTGTATGTCCAGTTTTGTGCAGTTAATGGCAGTTCACTCAGTACCTTTATTAGGTCTAGGAGTCAAAGCGCTGTTTGGCAAGTAGTGAATGTAGTTGTTCCTATCCATCTTCTTTTGCTTCCTGAAAATAACAGTAGTCGCAAAGAAATATTTTCACTGTTTTAAGAGAGTAAAGAAGTACTATATATGTCTGTGAAAATGCTTTTTGTTTCTGTCAATTGCCATTTTCCACTGACACAAATATGTTTCAGCCAGCTGGGCCAGGCTCTGGCATTAAGGAGCGACTGAACTGTCCAGTGGTGCAGGTGAGCTGGAATGATGCTCAAGCCTACTGCACATGGAGGAAGAAGCGACTGCCTACTGAGGAGGAGTGGGAACTTGCTGCTCGTGGGGCCTGGATGGTGAGTGAAGCTTTTTTACACAAGGAAGTGGTTTGCTAGTGGCTGTCACCTTTGGGTCAAGTGAGCCCCCTGATTTGCAGCATGTTCTCAGTGATGTGGTTCTGTTTTTTAGGGAGGACTTACCCATGGGGCAACAAATTCATGATCAATAGAACCAATCTATGGCAGGTTGGTTCACTAACTTCATATTGGCTTTGAGAAAAATAGCCTTGAACTTGAATTTGCACAGGTGTTCATTCAGTAGGGTACAGTGTGTTGAATGAGTGAAATAATGTATTGGTATGTCTGATGGTTTGTTCAGGGGTCTTTCCCAGATGGAGATTCAGCAGAGGATGGTTACCATGGTATCTCCCCTGTCGATGCATTTATCCCCCAGAATAGCTATGGTAATCTGTGATGAGAATAATCATGACTAATTATTGATCATTTTCTGTGATCTGATTGTTTTACACCAACTCTCTGGGAAATGAGCTCGTATGCAGTGTAGTAGAGGTAGGTAAGAGGGTTCATACCCTTCTCTTCTCTGTGCTTTTAATGCCAACAATCAGCCTGTCTTAGCATCATTCACTGGAAGTGGATGGGGCCAGGTGGCTTATAACTCATGAGGCCTGTCTCTAACTTTGAAGTAGACTAAAGATGAGCTCATTTCCCAAAAAGTTGGCAAGTAATTGTATTGGATGTAACGATAATTCTCTCTCATCAAGGGCTTTACGATATGTTGGGGAATGCATGGGAGTGGACAGCCACACGATATCCTGGGGCTCAGTTGATGTACGTTTTGCGTGGGGCCTCTTGGATTGACACTGCAGATGGCTCAGCTAATCACAAGGCGCGAGTGACAACCAGGTAAATTCCTCACTTTGTGTGTATTAGATAAAGCTACAGTATGCATTTTCAGTTAAAATATTACAATTGTTAAAGTATTACATTTCATGTTAAAGTATTACAAAGTATTCACATTAAAGTGTCACATTTCATTTCCAGAATGGGTAACACTCCTGATTCTGCCTCTGATAACTTGAGTTTCCGATGTGCTGCCGATGTTTCAACACAAAAGAAAAAGAAGACAAACTTGGAACTGTGAACTGAAGGAGACTAAAGGACAGCTCTAGTTTTCTCCTGTGGAGATTTGCATTGTGATTTAGCCTTGAAACACAAGTATCCATGTATTTTTTTTAAAGTTAAACATGTTTCTTTATATGTAAATGAACAAATCTTGGATTTACCATTGATCAGTAAATCAATTTGTGTACGTATGCGTTTTTATAGTAATGAAGATAGTATAGATCTAGTGCAGTAAAAGTACAGAAACTCTTATACCTCCACACCAGCAATAACCCTGATTTACTTGATGTCTCTCAATCCGCAATATCTCAAGAGAGCCTCAAAATGTATATCAAATTTGGTATTAGTTTTCAATTTGACTCCAAGATGGAGTGATTAGACTTTGGAGGTCAAAGTCACTATCGCCATAAAAGTCTTGAAACACTTCCAGTTTTTAGCGTTTACTTGGGTACTAAGATGAACTGATTTATTTTCAAAGCAAAAGGCTAAGGTTCAAGGTCACTGTGACCACATTGACGCCCCATTCTTGTAAACATGACATGTCAAGAATGCCTTAGTAGGATTGTTTACTTGGACTTAAGATCAAATGCCAAAACTGTATAGCCTCCCCAATAACCAGTGTCAACAGAGAAAATAACTAGCAATATTATTTGACAGTGCTCAGGCCCAGACCATGCTACCTCCTCATGGAAAGAGAGGCTGAGACAAAAGAAATTATGGTGACTCACAAACTGTAACAGCCATTGAGTCTTATTGATTCCCCAATAATGTTTCTAAAAAAATCATGCCCTTATTATAACATTAACAGTTCCCTGTATTACTCCTTATCTGAGCACAACATGTTCCTGCCTGTAGACTATTTTATTAAATTGTACATGTCCGTGCAGACATCTTACTGTGCACTTACACTAGGAGGCTCTACAGTATTAACAACCTAAATTACCATCACACAAATGTATATCAACCAAAAGTTATGGCTGTGCAGAGGAATACTACCACAATTCAGTGATTCAAGTTATTTCTACTTGAGGATAAGCAACTAAAATTGTATTCAATATGCAGTTGTTCATGGTGTAGTGTTACTGCACAGGTAGGGCGATTGCCATCTAATCTAGTCTTTGGCGTGGTGGTCAACAGTCTTAATGGGTCTGGGGGAATATTTGTATGGTCCTGGATGCTAATTGTCACTTAACTAGTAGTGCAGATTTTAGGTTTTAGGTTAGTTTTAAAAGTTCTTAAACCTGTTCTAAAAGTTCTAAAACCCTTAAAATGTTCTGTTGAATTTGCATCAAAATTTAAGTCTTGTATGCGCAACACAGATATACCATCAGTAGACTGTCTTTTCGGGTATTGTAATTAACTGGCGTTATACTGTAGCATACTTTCAGCAACACTATAGGCATGAATGAAAAAAAGCTACGATGTTAAGGATGTTGATTACTTTACCCAATCAACATCCTTAAGGGGAGCGATGGTCCAATCGCTGTGGTAAGTGGGTTGGACTTGAGTCAGGAGGAGGGTGTCTGCTTCAGTGAGACTGCAGGTTTTCTGAGGGGCGAAAATGGCGCCCAGCTCGAAATCAGGAAAACATGATAACAAACAAAACATAGAAAACAAGACTCCCATGTCGTTAAACTGCTCAACCGTGGAAAGGTAATGAATATTTTACCCAACGTTTCCGCATTGGTAATTGTCCTAAGTGGACCAGCAATGAGAAAAACGCCACATTATCAATGAAATGACACTAACGTTAGCTAGCTAACGTTAACACAAACAAGACCAGGGTAGCTTAACAAAGTAACGCTATATCTCCATTATTAGTAATGTCTGTGTCAATATAAAATCCACTTAACCACTCACAACCGAAACAGATTAAAATAACAAGTCGTCTATTATGTACTTCTATTTGTGTATTAAGTGAGTACCGTGCACTATGAATGCTCTAGCTGGCCAGTTTGACAATCGCAAGAGCTTAACTTGGTCACTCGTAGCAAGCTGTTGTGGCCATAACGTTAGGTTAATGTTACAGATTAGGATCTCGACTTCTAAAATAATTCGCATGTTGTAGCGATTGACACCACCAGCGCCAAGTTCAGTTCTTATAGTATCAGACAACGTAGTGTAAACCATCGTAAACGTCACTTTTAGTTAATCGGGTAGAGATGTAAAGTCAGATGTTATTTAAAGTCTAAGGTTATCCTCTTAAACTCAGCTGTCAGGTCACCTGTCGCAGCGATGGTTCCTGAAACGTCGTCCTCGTGTGCGTGTTCCTCTGAAGACCATAGTCAGTGAGGCGACCCTACGAGCAGGGTAAGTCTGTCTGTGAGGTTTTTTGACTTTGGCCTTGAGACAGCTCCCATGACCACACTTGATGTTTTAAGACCTCTATCTTCTCTATAGGCACATCTTTTTGGGCTTCACGAAATGCGGACGCTATGTGTTGTCCTATACCCGAGACTATGGCGAAGAAGATGACACATACACTTACCACCTGTTACTGTGGGAGTCAACCTGCACAGGAGTCTCAAGCAGGTACAGTAAACCTCTCATCTGGCTGCTCTACCTAAAGATACATCACAGACTGCATACTGCATTCATGCTATTATTTGTGTTCCTCTCTCAGTGGAAAGGAATGGGTGCAGAGTTATATGTTCCAGAGCTATGAAATTAAGCTTCAAAAGTAAAATTTTTGCCATGGATTGCTTTACCTTTGCAGCTGATTTTACTAATTAACATATTTATCTGGCCAAAGAGCTGTGCTAATTACAATCATCTGTTTAGTGAGTGGTTGAAACATGATAAATGCTAGGACTTTTTGCTCTCTGAAGCTGAACTTTTGCAACTCTGGTGAAAGACAGTAGGAGCAAAAATAGCTTCATTGTTGCCGGTGGCTTGTGCCACTTGCCCACTGTCCTGTGCTGTGCCCCTGTGGTGTCCTGCAGCCCTTGCCCACAAGTTGGAAGGAAACCTGGTCAGTATGAGTGGCATGGGGCTGTGAGTGGCACAAGCCATCAGCAACAACACAGTACAGTTATTGCTCTTACTGCTATGGCTGCTTGGTTATGGCCAGTGACAACACTTTCACTTCATAACAATAAAGATTCAATATTATAATGCTAACCAGTGGTTGAATGTTCAGTATGATCCCTACACAGTGGATATGATCTTGAATATCAAGTCAGCTACCATCATTTATTTGCCAGTCCTCACCCACCCTTCCCTCTCAACATCCTCAAGCATGGCCCACTGATGCCTACTGGCTTACCATTTTGCTTTTACTCCTCGGTGCATCGAATCCGTCTGTTTGCAGATGAAACCATCTACAGTGACTTGTACCTTGCAGTCTGTGAATGGCATAACGCTCAATCAAAGATGGTCATCTTTGGCTTCAAGTAAGCACTAGTGATCTAAATGTGGGGGCTTGAGTGAGAGTGAATATTTTTGCATCTATCAGTTTTTATATTTGTGATCATGCAGCCATTACTG
>PYXC01001358.1:0-142500 GCA_015244755.2 Tenualosa ilisha
CCAAGACAGGACAGCTGATTTGTGCAGTCATCTCCAAGACAGGTGAAACACTTCTTCCCATTGGGAGCACCTGAGTTAAACTCTAAACAAAATATAAAATAAACAGACTGAACAAATATGTAGACCTGCACATAAAAAAATGATGGATATTTCCCAACATATCATCATGATATTTTGGTATTACACAGCTCTTTACAATACTATAGAATGCTCCATTCACTTCAGTGGGACCTCCCAACGTTCGATAATCTATATTTCTTGATAACGGACCGTTGCAAAGTATAACAGACTGCTGTCAAGGAAAGTGAAACTGAACGTTGCCATAACCAATCAGCTCATCTGTAAGTTAATAGATAACTTTTTTCCGCAGAAGCTATTGAAAGCAATGATAAACAATGCTTGATATTTCAATAGGTAGCCATGTAATATGCGGGATAATGTTCTGCAAGGTGGTCATTATCATGGAGTCAGTCAATCCTGCATCACTCTGTCAGGAGGTATTCCATGATAATGGCCACCTCACAGAATGTTATCCCTGACACATGTATACTGTATACAAGGCTGAATAGGATGTATCCGGAAGGGTCCTCAGAATGAGGTGCCCTGGCCCCATCCAACTACAGGCCAGTACACTACTTCTGTCCAAAATGGAGGCTTCTCTCAGGCATTTTAAGATGAGCAGAAAGTTAAAAAAAGACAGTGGTCCTACTCGATCCTTGAAGAGTGCAGTCCTAAAAAGAGCTCAGGTGTTAGTGAAAACCTTAGTGAAAACGCTAACCCAAGAGACGCTAGCCTTTTTCCATCAGAATTTTGAGCGAATTAACGCTTAAGTCGACTATTGACTCTTAAGTCGAATTATTTTTGTAATGTCATAAGAAGCGTCAAAACAGTCAAAAGAGTGCTAGATGGTTTTCCAACAACATGAATCCTTTCAAAGATGTGATAGATGATGTCTCAAACTCAGCACTCAATATTCAAAATCAAGACTGTGAAGTAAAACCAAAAAAATAGTCTACTACACATTCAAAAATATGCCTTATTTAATCAGAATAAATGTTTAATTGCACTGTTTGATCACTTTTTATGGGTGGGTAGATGTAACCTAATGTATTAGTTGAGCTCTTAACTGCCTGTAAGAGCCCCACACTAGTGCTGCAATCACATTACTGCATTAAACTGCTTATTAAATGTTGATTAAAGTAAACAACTCTCTTACAAAGGTACTTTTTACCTGCCTATTCATTTCCAGTAATGAATTTTCATTGTAGTCCACAAACAACAATGAATTAAATGAAGCCATTCTTTGGTGAATTTGTGCGATGACATTATCAGTGCTAGGTAGCCTCCACACCCCTCTGCATTACCAGTAGCCCTCTCCCCACATATACAGCACACTACCCCCTCCCACCCTTCACTCCGCTGCATCACCAGTAAGCCCCTTTCCCACATACACAGCACACTGTCCCCCCCAACCCCACTGCTCCTTATCAGCAAGCCCCTCCCCCACCCTACATACACACAGCACACTGTGTCCACCCCTGCCTTCATCATATCACACACACATTTCACTCCAGACATCACCTATGGCCATCTCAATATTTATATATATATACATATATGCAGGGTACGATTTGTCCAAAAAACAGGGGGGGGGTGTTTTTTTGTTAATCATGAAAAAATAAGCAATCAACCGGTTTAATTCTTTTTTAGGTTAATGGTAGACCCTATGTGCCTAAATTATGAACAGATGAGCATTCATCTTCAATGCAAACTTAAAAAGACATGAAACATTTCATTTTCTGTGCCGGCCACGATGTTATGGCTTATTTGGGCTTCAGAACCATGGATAAGGTCTGATCACGCGAACAAGTCAGAGGATTGGCAGAGGAACATTAGCCTAATGGGATCGGTCTGTAAAATTTAAGTATGATGATTTCACATGTCATGAAACGTGATTTCACATGTTATGTCAAAGTAACTAATTATAAAACTAAATAAACAGTTTGGTCTGATGTCGGATTTCATGAGGCGCGTCATCTGCAGCGTGTCGTCCTCCTTTTATCCACATCTCTGCGAACCTCTGCGCAGGGAACGAACGCACGCCTGGCCCAATAACAGCGATGTATGACTTAGTTGGATGTTGACTTTTTTTGTGCTGGTCCTGTGAAGTAGGACGATATGCTTTGCGCGTTTCATTTTCCCTCGTTTTTAATTAGTTCCACGTAGAATGCAGAAACAGTGTATTTATGTGCATGGGGACGTTCATGAACAATGAGATTACAGACAATTCCGGTAATTATAGCTGTGTAAGAATCTGTCACAACCTGATTTCCATTTCAATCGTTTTTTTTTTAATTATTGACGGGGTTTTATCCCCCCGAGGATAAAATTCATTCAGCAGAGGTAAAAACTAGAGGGGGGGATGATCCCCCCATCCCCCCCTACAAATCTAGGGTGGTGGTAGCGTAGTGGTTAAGGAACCTGGCTAGCGTGTAAGTAGCCTGAAAAGTTGTGGGTTCGAATCCCGGCTGCCACCGTTGTGCCCTTGAGCAAGGCACTTAACCCTAAGTTGCTCTAGGGGAGACTGGCCCGGAACAATTGATCAGTTGTAAGTCGCTTTGGATAAAAGCGTCTGCTAAATGCATAAATGTAAATGTAAATCGTACCCTGCATATATGTATGCCCAAATTACACATTTGCTCTCTGATGTGTGAGCCTGGCCTAATTGACTTTCTTCCTCTGTCCACAATTATCTCTGCTGAGTGTCATCCCTGCCTCATTCCGACGGACTCCTCTCACCCCCCTCCCTGAGTGCACTACAACCAACACTACGGGAGGCCCATGCCAGGACCGACTCTCCATCATAGAGGCCCTTCCTGGATGCCCATGCTAGGCCCGACTCCGATTCCTTGAGGCTTTGTGATTGACTCCCCCTCACAATGGCACTGTCAAATGGACCCTTATTGTTACCCCCATGACCCATCTCACTCCTTTGAGTTTGACACTATGTCTGGCCGCTGCTACATTGTCCAGCCAAAATTCCTGATAACCACCTATGGACTGACTACCATGTAATGTAAAGTGGGATAATACTCTATTATGAACTATTATGAACCTTAGCTAAACCCATAGGCAACTTGTAGTCTGTCATGGTTACTACTGATTGTAATTTTTCTGCATGACCCCTGGCAGTTAGGTTAGCCCCTTGAGTCATGGATCTGCGCAAGGTTTCTTCATAGATTAACTGAACATAAGGGAGTTTTTCGTGGCTCCTGTTGCTCTTGAGTGCTGCTTCTGTGAAGCGCCACAAGACAATACTATTGTAAAAGGCGCTGTATAAATAAAACTGAATTGAATTGAATCTTCAGGAATACCCCCCCAAACGCACACACACACACAGACTCCCTCTTCCTGCGTGACCCCTGGCCCAAGGTTTCTTCCTTGGATAAGGAAGTTTGCCCCTGTTGCTCTTGGGTGCTCCTTGTTAAACAAGCCACATAGCGCTTGCCCTCTGTCAACACTGTTCATCACTTTTAAATCATCCATCAAATATGTAAAAATAGACGTGCTGGCACATGATCCTATTATACAGGTGGCAGTATTGGTGCAGGGTGGAGCGGTATTAAGACACTCATAACAGGTCAGTGCAGCCACTGGAGAGATAAATAGCAGTCAATGAAGTGAAATGAAGTTGTCAGTTGTAAAACTATTGCTTTAAATCAGATGAAGCTGAAAAACAACGAGCTACAGATTCTGGATGACCAAAAGCAAGCAAATCTAACCCGGCAGCCGTCATTTAGTCAGTTACCTTCAGAGAAGAGCATGCATAGAAGACATATAGTGATGCTGGGTTTCATCTTGATTGAAAGGATGGCGGAAGTGTACCGTTGAACCTCTTTATATCATGGTGCATGACAGGAGGCAGGTGTGCCAAGAACACAATATTCTGAGCATACTGCCCATTTTCACAGTATCAGGAAGTAGTAAAAGGTGGTAAAAGATAGTCGATGAAGTCAGCAAAAATAAGAAAGATAGGCCTAGTAAAAGGTAACAAATGCAATTAGATTTGGTAGTAAATTCATCACCAACTCAAATATTATTAATTTCCGTTTGTGCTAAATATTTGAGTCTATGTGTTCTAACGTCATCTAATTAAAAAAAAATGAGTAAACTGGTCATTGACAGTGGCAGCATTCATACCGAATTATTTCAATTCATACACTGGAATCACGAAACAGGTAGTTCATATGGTATGACTCGTAGCAATCAGGCGAGCGCGCAAGAAAAAGTTAAAACTGCAGCATACCTCCGTGTGTCAGAGCTGTTCAAGAATTAATCGGGGCAAATCGTTTTTCCATGCATGTAATGCAATTCAGTTAATCTTACTCAGTTGTATTCTTAGTCAAATACCACAGTTTCACCAATGATCCATGACGAGCACCGACGTTGTGACTCAATGTCATTTTCAGTTGCCTGATTACCTATTGTTTTTTCGTAAATGGTTGCCGATCATTAGGTTTAGGTCAAGTAGTGAATGCACAACTTCAAAGCAAAATGCTACGCCATGCAAAGAGGCAACTTTTGATTACAATCCCTTCTTGGCCTCCATAAAATTTTAATGTGTGATAGTGTAAGTTACGAGCATGCATTCCGAGAGACAGCGATGCCTCACTGGAGTATGAAATGCCCATATGGCAAGCTTTTTAAACATTTACTGCAACATTTATCATGAGTGGACATCCGTCAGTCCTTTCTAGTAAAAACATTTCGACAAGCAGATGGGTGACTGTATAGTAATGGCAGTTTATCATTTTAATTTACACAGGCCAACAAAATGTTTTAATTAAATCTCTGAGATGACAAGCATAGTGTAGTGGATGAAGATGGTTCAGCCACTGGCCATTTTTCCTTGTGTATTTAGGGAGTGATTTTTTTCATCACAGAAGCTCAGTGTAATTATGTGAATGGCCTAGACATACACTCCCATCAAAGTCTGCATACCAAACAAAAAATTTTCATACCAGCCCAACATTTGAGTGGCATGTTAGAGACATTTCTGTTTAGTATAGTTTTCAGTTTATGTTTTCTTTCAATAGCAAACAAGCATTAACCTATACTTAAAATGCCTTTTCTAAACTCTTAAACACTAACATGTCTAAACACTAGCATGTTGGAACATTCTTTATCTAATGTGAAATGACTGACTCATTTTTGCACACATCGCTGTAAACACTATAAATGTAACTGGTAGAGTAAACAGAATGTTTAAAGTAAACTGTGAAGTAAGGAAGCAGGGATTTGAAGTCAATGTAGTTCATGAAGTCATGGATTTGAAATACATGAAAATGAATTCAGTTTTAGAAATAATTTGTTAGCATTTTGAAAGTCAGTATTCTCTGACTGACTGCATGTTCACTGTGTAAAGAATACACATGCTAGTGTTTGGTAGAATTATTTGATTTTGAGCTAGATTGTCTGTGTTTTAGTGGTGTTAGTGTATAGAGAGAAGTTTTTAGCATTTCTAAATGTTTACTTAGTGTTTTGTTAACAAAAAAGTTTTGATAAGAAAACTGTTTGGCTAATTGTGTGACGTAGGTGTTTTGCTGTGTTAAGAGTTTAGAAAACGTGTTTTAGGTATAGGTTAATGTTTGTTAGGATTAAAAAAAACTCTACTAAATACTAAATCTACTATTAAAAATCCTAAAACCCTCTTTTACTGTTGTGTGTAAAAATAGCTGTGATTTACAAAAAATGTGACTGAGGTAGAAACAAATAGCTTTTAGAAATGCAGTGGACTTGTTGAGAGAGGAGAAATGCAGAGCTTTTAAGTTTTAAGGGATAAATTTGGGTTGGAGGCAAGGGAACTTTTTAGATATTTTCAGATAAGGGATTATTATTTAAAGGAAATTAAAGTAAAAGAACCCAGAGAACAAAATGGGATCATTAAAATAATCATAAATGCATATAAAGGAAGAACATGTAGAGTAATCTCTGCTCTATACCAAGCTATTGGTACCAGCGGGGATAATTCAACAATATATATTAAAGAAAAATGGGAAAAAGAGCTGGGCATAGAAATAATGGAAGAGAACTGGAATAATGTGTGCAAAGCTCAACAATCAGCTATGGGTTCAAGAATATGGCGAGAATTTGGGTGGAAGAACATTATAAGGTTTTTCATAACACCAAAGATGACTGGGAGATACACACCAGATAAAAGCTTATGTTGGAGGCTATGCGGTCAGGCAGAGGCAGACCATGCACATGTGTTCTAAAAATGCCAAAAAATAGAAGAGTATTGGGAGGGAGTGTGGAGTGAACTAAAAAAAATACTGGGATATGAGATACAAAAAACACCTTTGGTGCTGTATTTGGGATATATACCACAAGACGAGGTTCAAGGAGAAGATACATACCTGCTTAAAGTACTACTTGCAGCCAGCTGAAAAGCAATTACAAGAGCATGGTATAAGGTAGACCCCCCAACTTCAGAACAATGGCTTGGTATTGTGGAAGAGATTTATGGCATGGAAAAGTTATCACACATTTTGAAAAGAAATGGGAGAAATGGTTTTGGTGCAAGGAGGAAGATGATACCACTGACTGAACGATAATTTGACAGACTTGATTGTTTGCATTTATGAAAGCATGAATGAAAGGACCCATAAGCTCTCTTATTTTATTATTATTTCTATTATTTTTGTTTTATTATTCTTCCATGTTGTTGGTGTCAGGTTTTTATGCTTAGAGGACATTGTATTAGGGTGTAAAAATCTAATAAAAATTAAAGCTTAAAAAAAAAAAAAAAAAATAGAAATGCAGTGGACGCGTTCAACTCCAACATGTCTTTGTTTTTTCATTTTACTGGAAGCTTCCCAACAGCACGTGGCAAGCTTGTACGACAGGGCTATGATTGGAATTACACTATCACATGAAGGTAAGAAAGTTAAAATCTTATATATATTTCATGTAAATGTAGCAACAGTATTATTATGTTTACGCTCAGTAGAAGTCCCCATACCCAGATTTTTATTCAAATACAAAATGGTTGGCTTCTTTCCGCAACAACTGGTGCATTCTTGTTCATGTTCTGTAATTATTCAGTAATGTGGGTTGCTATAAGCTGTGTTGCATTCCTACCCTGGTTTTACTAACTACACAAAATGACCAAAATATAACCAAATGTAAACCATATTACCAATCTGTATACTGTGGTAGCCAATATTCTCAGGTATCGCTACATAAATTCAGACTTTCACAATATTCTCACACTTTCAAATAACATTCTCAGGTTATATATTTTCAGACCTGTTTTCAGACATTCATTTATTACCCACAGGTTTTACAACATCAGGTTTTATATTTTTCTAAATATCCAAGCATAAAAGGTGGTCCTTGATTTCATCGTCCTTGAACGTCTGTATATCATGTTGGTTAAGTCATAGTGATTTTATTGTTCAGTGACAATATTCTGGGAAATATAAACTTAAGTGCTGTATGTATGAAGGAGAGTTACGTAAGTACTTTTTATAAGTGATTTATTGAAATCCAGGCTACTTTCACATTTACTTTCTCATCTCATTTTTTTTAATTGTGACATTCGTTTTAACCATGCTGATTCAAAACTGTAAGTGTTTGATGACTTGTGCTTGATTTTCAGTGCTAGCTTACACACATCAGTGAGGCATTGATGCCTAAAAGACACAACAAGAACTGTTTAGTTTACAATTAGTTAGTTTACAATTTTTGGGGTTATATAATTTTTCAGTCACTTTGGTGGATTTCTTGAATCATCCTTAAAATTTCTACAGTGCATTTTTTGAACACTAAAGTCTGTAACACAATAGGTGTGTTTCTTGTTTGTGGAAGGCGGTGTTTTACACCATGGAAAGCTGAAAGAGTGATGCAGAAAATGCTTGACATATGATTTTGGAATATGGGTTTCCACTAAACATTTCTAAACTTTTCCATGACTTCATCCACACTGGGTTACGGTCAGGGGCGGAGCTATGGGCGGGGCGGGCGGGGCAATCGCCCCTGGGCCCCGGGCCCTTTCCCGTCTGCTAAGCGGCCCCACCCATCGCAGACGAGCCTTTCACAATAATGAACATTTATTCTCACGTGTAATTGCTGTGGTCAATGTACTCATTTCAACAGCATGTAAAAAAAAACGGCAGCGCCAAGCTTTATATACCAAGACATTGTATTGATTGTGTTGCTGACGGTGTGTATTTGGAAGCCTGTTTTTTTTCCATGTATCATTCTTTGTAAACATCACTACAATGAACCTAAATATAATAACGATTGTAGTTTTAAAACTAAGCTACATTGTCCCTTTGTGATACGTATATTTCTGTTTGAGTATGTAGTTATTACAGAGTAATTTGTCTTTTAAAAGTGTAATGCATTCTGGGTCATCATCTGCAGCGCGTACGTAACCCTGATGTAGCGAAATGTACGTCTCCTCCGCTCCTCCTCCCCCCTCAACGAGCCTGTCCAGAGTAGGCAGGGGGCAGGAGGACAGTGTGGTCGTGACATAGGTCATGAGAAGTAGTGTCCGTGTAGTGATATTGCAGACATTTCGACATGTTTAAAGATAAAAGTGGAGCCCAAAAGAGGAAAGAAAAGAAAATAAAGATGAGGCAAACGCCAAACTTCCCAAATTGGACTCTTTCTAAAATACTCCTTCTCGGGTTCAGCCTAGCAGTGACAGGGAAGAACATGCATCGTCATCTTCAAGCAGTAGCAACTTGATTAGCAGCAGCGAGTGTGGAGTGTCGAGTGAAGTGAGTAGCATCCACAAGGAAGCTAGTTTTCCAACGGATCGTGGCAATTTCATAGAAAATATTACTGATGCCAATGTGAAGCGGTATATCTTGGAAACGGGCCCTTGTAAGCCCAATGGCCCATTTCCAGACACTGGTAGCCGTAGTTTTTCCACCCATTATTACACCTCAGTCACTAAAGCTGGCATTACACTTCCACGGAGTTGGTTGTGCCGGATTAATGGGGAGGGTCGGCGTAAAAAAATGCTATAACTGACATAGCGAGTCGGGGGGGGGGGGGGGGGGGTGTTAGGGGGGCCCGATCGTGACGTTTTGCCCCTGGGCCTTGTCTCCAATTGTTCCGCCAGTGGTTACGGTTATACAAAACTGTGTTTTTTGATGCTACGGTTTGTGGTTTTTAATTATGAAAATGGGTGCTGAAATATGCTGTCTTCCACAAATACTAGCATTCCATGCCTTTTAATATCTAAAAAAAAAAAAAAAATTGATGAATAAAAAAAGATGCAGTAACATCCATCTCCTGTCTACTGTTTTACTTTGAGAAAATGACATTTCAAATCTTTACTGAATTCCATGACTTTCCCAGGCCTGGAAAATGGGCTTTTCAAATTCCACGACTTCCAGATTTTCCGTTAGTGTGAACCCTGAATATGTGCTGTAGACAGGTCACAACCATAACAGGAAAACAATGGCGACAAGGGAACACCAAAGATCATTGATACTGAATACAAGCAGTATAATGATGGTCGTAGATGCTTCATAATATGGCATTTATGAAAGAGCTGACGGACACGTTGAATGAGAGTACTGGTTTTACCAACTACACAAAAGAACCAAAATATAACCAAATATAAAAAATATTACAAATCTGTATACTAGCCAGTATTCTCACTTTCAAATAACATTCTAAGGTTTTGTTCCATATTTTCAGACCTGTTTTCAGACATTCATTTAATACCCACAGGTTTTACAACGTCAGGTTTTATATGTTTCTAAGTATAAATAATAGGTTGTCCTTGATACATCATGTGGTTGGTCACCCTTGGGCAATCCTGTCATAAACTACAGTCTTTCATGTTGGGTGGGAAGGAAACCAAAACTGACTTTGCTGAAGCCTGTGCTAACCAGGTAGCCTGATGCATCAGCCGCATTCGTTTTTGTAGTGGAGCCAAAACAATTTTAGCGGAGGCACTAGGCAGTGCTAGCCTGGCTAGTAACCAGGGGCATGTTTGACAGAATGTTTAAAGTAAACTGTAAAGTAAGGAAGCAGGGACTTGAATTCAATGTGTGTCATAACCCAACCCCACTCCCACCTTAGCCCTCTATGATCACAGATTTTATAGTTACCCCAACTTTTTTCACCCCTACACCCCTGATCATAATGAGGTTGTATAGAGCATTTTATAATCCCCACTTATACTGTTGGCCGTCGTTGACCAGCAAAGGTTTGGAACTCTTTTATTACAATTGCTAACAATCATTAACTGATGATTGATGATGGGCAAAGGGCAGGCAGATTAACAGCTGGTCGATCCAATCAGAGATTAGGTTTGACAGACACGTTTTTCCCATAAACTACAACTTCTGACAATTATAAATAAGAGCATTAATGTAAAGCTACTGTAAGTAAAAATGATAAAAATCATAATCAAAGACTAATTTTAAACATCTGAATTTTCCTCCTCACTGATCAGCATTTCAGTTCAGTTGCTCTGTTCAAGTCAAGTCAAGTGTGTTTTATTGTCATTTCAACCATATACATTTCATATTTTTAAGACGAAACAACATTTCACCACATTTAAAGTATATAAAAAGACATTTGAGACTACATTTAGTGCACACATATTTTAAATACACAAAGTAGAGCATTTAGGACAGACAACAGACGGCACAAGACTGGGCATGTAGACTAGGCAGTAAGCAGAATGGGCATGTAGACTGGGCAAGTAGACTAGGCAGTAAGGGGAAGTGTGCATGGGACGTGTGTGTTTACAATGCTTTGCGCTGACAGTAGGTGTTGTAGATGTCAGAGAGGGAGGGAGGAGAGGCCCCAGTGATCTTTTCAGTCGTCCTCCCAACCAGGCTCAGAACTGAAAGGTCAAGATCTGACTGCACCTCTTCTAACTAAATTACCCTACTGCCTTGCAGATATTTTTTATATGCTCTCTTTGTTAGTTTTTCATTGTGCTGTAGCTTGAATGTTATCCTCTTTTGTAAGTCACTTTGGATAAAAGCGTCTGCTTCGGTCTACTGTTTTGAGCTTGGTGGTGGGGTGGTGGTAGCGTAGTGGTTAAGGAACCTGGCTAGCGTGTAAGTAGCCTGAAAAGTTGTGGGTTCGAATCCCGGCTGCCACCTTTGTGCCCTTGAGCAAGGCACTTAACCCTAAGTTGCTCTAGGAGAGACAATTGATAGTTGATGAGTTGTAAGTTGCTTTGGATAAAAGCGTCTGCTAAATGCATAAATGTAAATGTTTGAGGCACTGACACATGGGGCCAATGAAACTTGGTGGCCATGTAGTCCTGCTAGGTTCATAGCATGTAAATTATTTTGATTACACAAACCATTATGTTAAAGAAGGAATTCAGGAATAAAGGGATTCAGACAAGTGAAAATGTATGAACTGTATGTATGTGTTTGCTGACATGTAACTCATAGGGGCAAACCTATAAGACTTGCGGTTCAAAAGATGTGTCAAGTCTATGCATGGACATGGACATTCATTTTCTTCAGATGGCACATGCAACATCTGTGGTGGTCATATTATGTACCACCGGCCGGTACATCTAATTTAGATTGTTATTGGTCCTCAGATAGGTCGAAGATGTTTTCACAGAATAACTGTTGAGAACCATCACAACCAGGATGATGATACATCTAACCAAGATGATGTATACATCTAATTAGTTATTAATTATTACTTAAAAAAGGAAAGAACATATCGTTAAGGCTGTAGTTACATCACTGTTCATTGTTCTAATTCAGCTAATGAAGCCTCACCCAAGACCACTAGTCCACTAGGCCCTCAGTCTCCTAGTGAACAGCTCACCAACAATGGAGTCAATGCTTTCAATGGATTGTCTCCAGCCCTTGTGAAATCCTCATCTGCTGACGCTCTGCCCTATAGTTAGTCTGCTGAGCGGCCCATGACGGCCCCTTCATGTGCGTGTGACATTCTCAGCCGACAACGACAACATTATAAAGCCCCGCGGACCAGTCGCTGCCATTTCCCCACAAAACACAGAGCCTCCTCAGTGGACTAATCATGGCTGTCAGGGTGTCTTCCTACCGCCGGCTTTTTGAGGAGCAGCAGCAGTGGAACGCAGCTGGAGCAGGGACTGTGGAGGTCCTCTCCTCAGGCAGGTGAGTGCCAACATTTAAACTCGGTGAGGGATCCAGGGAACTGGAGCGTGTTTGAAGTATGCACAGAAGATGAGTTCTGACAGGACCGTGTGGATGTTTGTTTTATGTGGACATTTTTTTTTATCTATATGATGTTTTATCTAGGTGAATGTTAGATGCTGTGGTTCCACCAAACCTGCTGTACATTACCTGCGTTACTGTCATGAGCATCAGAATTGGTTGTCATTTTTTCAGCTATTCCTAGCATTGTATTCCTACCATAGCCTGGGGTTATGAACCGTCTGTTAAAACTGGTATTTTATGACCTGACAAATGGTGCTGTGTAGTTTCCAGAACCACACCTAGTTATAGGAAGATCACACATGGCAGAGGCACTGACCTTGAACCGACCTCATTTACATATCAAATACATATCTCTTACTATCAGAGGGAGGTAATCCTGTGCAAGTATTTGCATTTTTGCAGTGACTCAGTGATCATTGTGTTTGTAGTGGTGGGAACACAAGTGGTTCCAGAACATTCTGTGATGAGGGTTTGTTTAACAGCAGGGTGTGGGCCCTGACAAATTTTGCATCACATCAACAAAAAATTCCTCCCAGCTGAGGCCACCAGTGATGGAATATTGTGCGACCAACTAAATCTAGGCCCTTCTCATCCACAGGGGCGGGGCCTCCGTCTGCCCGTGGCCTGAGCCAGACTTTGCGGCGGCACGTGCACTCAACAAAGAAACAGCAATCCGTTATGCCAAGGAGCGCTCCCTCATTGCAGCTCTCAACGACCGACTGGCCATCCTTGTCGATGTGGTGAGAATGAAGCTAGAGAGGGTGTGTGAGACGAGGCCTCACACACCAGCTCTAAAAAGTGCCAACCAAGTCATAAGCAAGTGTGTCCTGGATTGGGAGGCCAACAGTACAAATCCTGCATGACTTACATAGATTTATACAGCAAAGTTGCACTAAAACACTTCTTTTCCCTCCACTGACTAATCTTCTTTTAACATCTAAGCATGTCAGCAATATACAGTTTATACACTTAATCATTTGCAAGTATTGAAAGGTGTAAAAATCATTTTCCAGGCACGGTGTCTGGAGGAGGAAAATGAGTCTCTGGAGGTGCAGATTCTGGAGCTGAAGGAGCGGATGGGAGTGGAGGGGGAGGACTCGACCACCAGCACCACCCGCGGCCCTCCCGACTACAGTCTGGAGGCCGTTGTGGAGAGGCTGCGCCGGGAGAAGGTGGCCCACTGCAGATTACAGTCATTAGTTACATATTACTTGATGTCGTTGAGTGAAATGAGCCTGTCATAAACATGAAGCGACATGTGTCATGAATATTAGTCAAGTAAAGTATTACCCGTCCTTACCCAGACCACATTTCTTACTGTATACACTGTATACAACAAGATGGGGCAAAAATTTAAGAAATAAAAGATGCTATATACATTACAAAGACGGGGCAGGAAATACAAGACTATAGTATAAGCTTTAGAGAACCTCTCAACCTTTTTAGCTATTCCCTCATGCCTGAGTGTGTGGTGGTCTTTGTTTCCCTCAGGAGGAGATTTTGCGTGACACAGATGACCTGAGGAAGGAGCTGGTGTGCCTGCAGGCTGAGTATGACACAGCGGTGGAGCAGCACAACCTCATTCAGCTGGAGAAGGAGGATGTTGCCGTGGTAATGCTGCTCATCTTCTTTTGCTTTTCTGCATGTTACCAGCTTAAGAGTTTGTGAATTTGTGATAATTATGACTTATCAATACTACAGTCCATATACTGGCACTGCCATCATTTATCACGATATACATCTCGACCATTGTCCATTCTGTAGAAAGTTGGAGCATGTTTAGCAAGATAGGCTGCCAGGTGAAGTTTCACATTTGTTCACTAGGTGGCAGTGTTGGCTTGTGACTCTCTCCCCGCCTCAGCCTGTGCTCCCAGGTGCCGCTGGCACTGAGGTCTGTCTCGGATTTGACTGCCTCTGGTTTTGGGCAACGTGTCAACACAGCTGCTTCTTCTGCAGATGACCCCCCCCCCCCCCCCAAAAAAAAAAAAAATGTGTACAAATACACACACGCTTACACACACATACATACATACACACACTCGGAAAAAAAAAAACACCTCTCCATTATCAGTGTCCCAGACCCTGTGCCAACTGGTCGCCGTGCAACCAGAGCCCTCCTGCCCCGTCCTCGAAAACCCCAGTCAGGCCAGCCATGCATGTCAGAACACATCCACAGACGTGTGAAAGCAGCCAGATGTAACAGAGACGTTAGCATGACACCTAATTCAGCTCAGCCGGGCCGGGTGTCATATCGCACAGTGTCTGGTTGCCGTGTGTGTCGAAGACATGGTGATTCCATTACCGGTTGAGCTTTGCTCCTAGTCCGCTGTAGCGTGTGTGTGTGTATGAGAGAGAGAGAGGGTGGGTGATGGGGTGGGTGTGAAAGAAAGAAGTGAGAACTGGTGTAAGGGAAAAAGTAGCCACAGTTGTAGTCATCTTACAACACACGAACAAGCCTCCACGATTTGTACGAGGGCATCTGATGGTGGGGAGAGCTGGGAGGATGACAGGGGTGGGGGTGGTTGAAGGAATCATTGTGGGAGAGCCGAAGATGATCGGCTGCCTCATCGGAAATCATCCTCCTGTTATTAAGCTTGACCCCTGGCCAAAAAATTCCTGGCCCCTGTCCCTGGAGACTGTGCTTTTGGGCTCACAAGGGTTCTCAAGCTGTCGGATTTCTGGCACATTCTCATTCCTGAAATCACGCTCTGTGATGTCATGGATGCTTGATTACCCGTGGTGTTCTGTGGAAACCTTTTGGGGTAATATAGATGCCTTTTCAGATTTCATATAGTGCAGTTTTAGGTTACAGGCCCACCCACAACTATACCCAAGGAGCAGGGGGGAGTCAAAGTCCAGCTCAACTCAAAGTCCCAGTAGCGTGAGCAGTACTGCTGAGGAGATGGGTAATCTGCAGAGCTGTGGGGAGAGATTTCTCATCCGTGGCTTGTTGATTCTATCCACTTATATCTTGTGTTCGTGCAAAGATAAGAAAAGGTGTGTGTGTGTGTGTGTGTGTTTGTGTGGGATGAGCAGAGGCTAGCTGCTGTGCTTTGATGCACATCAGGAATGCATGCATGATGAGTGGCTGTCATCTGATAGCCTGCACACCACCGTTCCATCTTCTTCCCTTCATCTTCTTCTTCTTTACTTTTTCCTTTTCCCCTCCTCATCCTCCTCTCTGGTCCTCCTGGATGCTCGGCGTGGACATTCAGATGCAAATGTGGGCTGCCCTGAGTAATTGAATTCATCACCAGTTAATCAGGCACTTTAAAGGCCTGGCTGAGCCGGCGCTCCCGATAGCTGAACGCTCTGCAGGATGAGGAGGCTTGAATGTAATTACTCCCCTCTACCGTTACAGGAGATCTCCACCGCCGCCATCACCACCGCCACTGCTCCGCATTGCAGTGTGGGCATAGCTGCTCGTGGAAGGGGAGAGGGATGAGACTGTGTGTGATGTGTGTGTGTGTGTGTATGTGTGTGTGTGTGTGTGTGTGTGTGTGTGTGTGTGTGTGAGTGCCAGTGTGCCCACACATTTAGTCTATCACTGGCAGGGGTAGGTACTATGTATGAGTGTGAGTATGTGTATGTGTGTGTGTGTGTGTGTGTGTGTGTGTGTGTGTGTGTTTCATGTAATGTAGATATGTGGCAGATTGCAGGGATAATTGTTTTTGTGTTTGTGCTGTGTGTGTGAGGGTAAATTGAGCTTGGAGTGTGACAGCAGAATTTGAGACCTTGTTTTGTCAGTAGTCTCGATCATCTCTCTCTCTCTCTTTCTATCTATCTATCTCTCTCTTTCTCTCTCTCCTGCTGCCCCCTGTAGGATGTTGATACCATCACAGCCGACTGCCTGGCACTGAGGGAGCAAGTTGCCATCTACGAGGACCAGCTGGCCAATATGGAGCGGCAGCATGAGGAGGTAAAATACCTGCAGTCATAAATGAACTAGATCTGACTTTAGACTCTCTCTCTCTCTCTCTCTCCTCTCTCTCTCTCTCTCTCTCTCTCTCTCTCTCTCTCTCTCAGTGTCTCTAGTGCTCCCACCCTGTAGAGTCAGTACAATCATTTTTTGAGTTTTTGTGGGTATGGTGATGAGAGGATGAGTTTCTGGTTGAGTAGTTTAGCAGATGAACAGCTTAATAGCTTCCTCACAGATTTCAGTCAGACTGCCCTAGCGATTGCTCAGTAGACCTAAAAACTCTATCCAGCATCAATCAGTGAAGCAAGAAAAAACCCCACTAAGGAGCCTCAGGTCTTCTGTCATCTCCTGTCTATATAACTCCTAGGCTGTAACCAAGTGTACATATTGACCTTCACCTATTTGTTAAGGTCAAACTGCACTTTCATGTTCTACAGTCTCCTCAACCTACTACTTGAGTAATGTGACTTTATGTTAAAACCACTTTGTAATTACTGAAATCTCATTCAGAGAAATCTCATTCAGAGATTTCAATCAGCTACATTCAATCCCAATGAAATCCCAGCTCCGAGTGTGCAGATATTTGAAATGTAGGTCAATGACAAACTGATATGATTGTAAAAACAAAAAAAGACAATTGCGTGTCAGGATTTTCTCAAGATGATCAATCTTTTCTGTCAGCGCTCTTGTTTCCTGGTATGTTGATCATCTTCCACTCCCGTCATAAAATTTTGTTATGACATTGCTTGAAATGTTAGACGTTCATTGTTTCTCCATAATTGCTTTGGCACTTATGCTACTTCTCAGTTGGAGCAATGAAAAAAGAGATGCTGGAGAATTTGAGAATTCACACACACACATGCACACACACACACACACACACACACACACACACACACACACACACACACACACACACACAATGGAGCTGGCCACAGAACAGACCGCAATCAGCCCTTCTTCCCTTCTCCTCCCTCTCCTCCCTCGCTCCCTGCCCTCATCCTTACCCAAACAGCATTCATCACATTCGCTCCAGTCCTACTCCCTCTGTTCTTAATCTCAGTTCATGCCCTTTATGCCCCTGCCCCCACTTGGCCCTCCACACACACACACACACACACATACAAATACAAACAGGCAGGCGTACACACATACACACACTCACACACACATGCTCACACACATACACAGATACAAACAGGCAGGTGCACACACTCATACACACACACACATTCTGTGTAGCACTGCAGCGTGTGCCAGCCTCGGTTCTGTGTTCTTTTACCCCTGTTTGCACTCCTGTGTTAATCCACCTCAATGCAAAGCAGACACACACACACACACACACACACACAAACACACCTAAACACACACACACACACCTTTGCCTCTCACACACTGCCAGACGCAGCCGCACCTCCACCCCCACCCCTCTGTTCTCCATCTCCCCAGAGCTGAAACATGCATCCTCATATCTGATGGAGTAGGTAGTGGAGGAATAGAAGGGAAGAGAGGGGAGAGGAGGGGAGACTGCTCTGGGTGTGTATTCCAGAAATACATGAATAGAAGAATAGAATAGAATAGAGAGCCTTTATTGTCATTATACACAGTATAATGAGATTTAAAGCAACTCATTAAAAGTGCACACAGTGCAAGTATAAATGTCCTATGTAAAAACTAATACAAAAACTATTATAAGTATAAATAAGTCCTTTACAAAAATTCCCGTTCAAAACTACTATAAAAGAGAAGAAAAACAAAACAAAACAAAACAAAAAAATATATATGCACTCACATACACACACACACACACACACGCATATATATACACATAGACTTATATATACACATAGACTCATATACACTCACACACATGCACACTCATGTGCTCATTCCACATGTAAGGCACTCCCTTAGGGATGTGCTCCATAACTCAAGGCCCTGGAAGCCGTGTCAGAATATGGAACAAAAACAGAAGTTTGCCTTTGTTTTATTAAGTGCTATTATTACCCACATTTCCAAACACCTCGTATTCCCCAGATAAGGTGGCGCGCCTCTGTGTTATTTATGCGGGCTGCAGGGTTCGACACAGTTGCCCTTTTCGCCAGCACTTCATTCTTCCAAAGAGCAGATCGGGGGCTTCCTCTTCATAGTTACCCACCCAGCAGGCAATGCTATCCCCAAAACGTGTACATGTGCAGGTCTTTAAAACAGAAAAAAACCCTGTCAGCGACATTTTCATGTCTTGCTAACCTCTCCTAGGTGTAGCAACTGTAGGAGTGCAGGGATGTATGCACTCTACATACTAAATAACTGGCCAAAGGGAATGCATAATTTTTTGATACCTTACCAGGTGAAAAGCAGCTGGTGCTTGTTTTAGTCACTGATATAGTGGTCTGCCTGGGAGGGTTTCAGAGATGCTGAGCAGCTGAAATAAATTCAGTTTCTTAGGGCTTTTATTTATGACAGCTATTAGCGTGCAAAGCCTGGAAGCTTAAAGAAGTGGATATGTATCACTGATAGTGGGTCAGATGTGTGTTGCAGTAATGTCGTGGTCTGTGTCTTTGGTTGGCAGAGGCTGGAGACACTGACTGAACCGGCTGGAGGAGCTCCTGGTGAAGATGCCGTCGTCTCCTTGGAATTTACCGACCTCGACCTCACCCCTGCTATCATGGATATCAAGGAGTACTACAGTCAGCTGGCAGAGAGCCTGCAGGTATGGGTTACACACACACACACACACACACACACACACACACACACATAAACACAGATGCTCCAGGCTCTGACACACTGAAACCACCAGGATGTTTTGGTCATCAGGGGCTATGCTGGGCCCTCAGTAACCCTGCCAAGCGCCCTATATAAATACACAATCACACAGGCCTATAAGAGCACACACACACACACACACACACACACACACACACACACACTCTTACTCACCTAAATATGCAAACACACCCACAAATATGCCAACCTGCACACCCTCTGTGACCCTCTGATTCCCAGGGGGGGACATGGGTATGAGAGTGTGTGTGTATGTGTGTATGTGTGTGACTTGGTCTGTATATATGTGCTTGTGTGCACGTGTGTGTATGTGCATGTGTGAGTGTATGTTCAGTTTGGTGAGGTTAGCAGCCCCCCACCCCACTACCACCACCACATGCACACACACACATATACACACACACACACATACTGAAATACCCCGTGCTGTCCGTAGGCTGTTTCTGCTCACAGAGCCCCATTGTCCTTGGGCCATCCTGCTCTACAGAACTCACACTACAGAAGTCAGCCCCAAGCACTGGATCATTGACCCACATGACCTCTCTAGGATCCCTGTGACTTAGGGCCGGCCGCTCCCAAGCCGAGGTCACGGCCGCAATTGGAGCACTTGGTGGCCTTCCCAGGATCCTCTGTGGTAGGGGACTGGAAAAGCCCGCAGTTGTCGATGAAGTCATCAGTGATTCATGTGTGTTTGTTTGTGCTAGGGGTCGTGTGTGTTCGTTACCCATGAATATTGTGTGTCTGGAGGGCAATACACTGGTGTCAGATAGCTGGCTTTTTGAAGGACCTTAAGTTGTGTATACTTCATTTAATGTCAGGATTGTATGTGTGTGTGTGCGTGTGTGTGTGTGTGCATGCCAACTGCAACTTTCTTTGATGCTGCATCTCAGTGATTCTCAGTGATGTATTGCAAGCCACTGATGTCTGTAGTGTTCATGTGTGTCTGTTTGTGTCATGTGTGTGACCTGTACATCGCTGTGTGTTTTGTGTGTGTCTAACGCATGTTGTCTTCTCCTGATGTCCTGTCAGTTTGAGTGCGGCCCAAGAGCAGCCATCACTGCAGGAGCAGAGGGAGGAGATGGGGACAGGGCTGCCGGAGCCAAAGCAGCAGGGGCCCGAGTGAAAGACGTCTCCAAGGTGACGGACGTGGGCGCCCTCAAGGCACTGGTGAGTGGCTGGGCCACTACCCTCCTCTCAGCTCCTCCCTCACTTCCTCTCTCCATCTCTCCCTCTCTCTTTCTCTCTGTCTATCTCTCCCCTTTTTTCCCTCCCTCTTAATCCCACCAGGGTTCTCTCTCTCCCCTCTTTTTTCCCTCTGTCTCTTTCTCTTCCTCTCACACACACTGGACATCCTCCTTCACTAAGACTGCCAATGTGAATGGAACCATCTCTCTTTTTCTCCTTCTCTCTCTCTCTCTCTCTCTGGAGATTTGCTGTCTTTCCTCCCTCCCCTTCTTTCCCCTTCTTCCCGGTGATAATAATCACACAGACGACGTCTCTGAGGAGCAGCTCGTCCAAGATGGTTTTTATACTGCAGTTTAGTTTGTCAGACGTCAGTGCCTAAATTGGATGCAATGGGCAAATTGTTCAATCTCCTGCTCTCTGCAGCCTTCTGAGGGATACTGAGGCCACAGTGTCTTCTCTGCCTCTGACAGCTTGGTAAATGGAACGGACAAAGTCCCGCAGACTCTGGTGTTTAGATGTGGGTTGCCGGGTGCATGTGTCGCTCTCTATCTCTCTCTCCCTCTCTGGCTCTTTCACTCGTTCTATCTTTCCCTCCCTCTCTGTGTCTTACTTTTCCTCACCCTGTTTCTCTCACTCTGCATCTCCCTCGCTCCCTCCATCTCCACTGTTTGCATGGAGAGATATACGCAGTGAGATATGAGGGTGCTGATGTGCTCTGCTGCGTTTATCTCCCCTGCTGCTTACCATTATCAACCAGGCCTTCTGCAGTCAAACTTTCTCTTTCTCTCTCTCTGTTTCTCTCCCTCTCCATCGTTCTCTCCTTCTGTTTCTCTCTCCCCCTCTCTCTCTCTTTTCTCCCCTATCCCCTTCGACTTCATAAACTTCACACATTCCTTCCCAGTGCTCTCACTTGAGATGCCAAATCTCACTGAGACACAGCAATAAACCTCACCTGTCATCCCTGCTCTCTCTCTCTCTCTCTCTCTCTCTCTTTTCTTATTCTCTCCCACTCCCCCTCTTCTTCTCTCTACTTCTGAACTCCCCTGTTTTCAGGGCATTTCTTCAGCTTGAGATCTCTGTTGCTCACTCTTCTCTAGAACAAGCTGACGGGGGCAAGGAGGTTCGCCAAGAATGCCTTTTTACGAGAAAGCCTCTAAAACGATTAAGTTAAGGAGGAGGAAAAAAAGAATGGCTCTACCCAAGTTTACATTACCCAAGTTTTCTTTATGAGGAAGGAATCATCGCTTGACCACAGCTGACACCTCTCCATTTCCAATAACAGATGGGAGTGGTTTGGTTCTAATTATGGCGGCTGTGGTTGTGCCCCCTCTCTTTAAATAAACAGCCCCTCCGCAAACCGCAGCCGCGCTTTCATAACACCAGATCCCCTTTCCTAATGTGCAGCACGCGAGCAACACTGACAGACAGCCCTGATCTACTCTGTGTCTGCCCTCTTACCTTCCCTCCTTTCCTTTCTTCTCTCTTTTCATCTCTGTCCCTCTCTCTCCCTTTCTTCTTCTTTCTCTGTCTGGTGTTGTTTGTCTGCAGCTCTGACGGTCCGAAGATATTTTTTTCAGTCTCCTATGTGCAGAAGTTCCAGAAGTTTTTTGCCACTCACCTCTCACTCCCTCACTTTACCTTTCAGTTACTTGATTTAGCACTTTCTTTCTCTTCTCTACCTCCATGTTACCTCCGTCACTCTTTCCTCTTTTTTCTCTCTCTCTCCTACGTCTCCCCCTTCCCTCTCTTTACTCTTTGCTGGTGATGGATCATGAAGATCTAGTTTCTTGCTGTGACAGTCTGGCTAAACAAACATTTCGTGGTGAAGTCAGTGTGTGCGGGCTCTGTGTCACAGGTGTGGCAGCATCACTAGACTGGACTGCCCACCGAAGCCTCCCCTTTTCCATGGACCTGCCTACCTGTCCAGACACGACCAATCACACCAGAGAAAAGCCAGACATCACTAATCATTTCTTCAGACTGGCTTGATCTTAGCTGTCACTAAGTGAATATCAGCAGCGTATCAGGTTCACCAAGAGCTGACAGTGTGTGATTGTGTCTTCACGAAGAAATAATCACACATGACAAATTATGTAACTTAAACAGATCAGACAGCAGTGGAAATAGCTTCCTATGTCCACTTCATCACACTTCATTTCACATTATGCAGAAATGCAACATCTGCAGTTTTCAGACATCCCCCTGTCGCAACACATGATTTTGCAGTCAGGCTTGTCTTGGTGTCTGGTTAATAGACTCAGATCTGGGTGCCATCATCACCCAGCTAATGAATTTGCAGCGAGGCTCCTGTGATCTACCTGAAAGACAAACAGAGCGGGCTACAGCCATCCGTCTCTGACAGGCTCTTGTTTAAGCTGGCTGATTACTGTAATTACTCACAGCAGGGGGAGTTTGCATGCCAAGGCTGGACACTTACTTTAGGGCTGTCATCTTGGGGAGGCGGGGGGGATCTTCCTCTTGTCAACAGTCTGCTGTGTCTGGGGTAGGAGTATGGTATGTGGTATATACTGTATATATTATACTTAAAGGGAAACAAGTAGTAATACGCTTTTGAAGGGTGGCACACCCTTGTCTAAGCACAATCACCATTGGATGTGATGCTGAAACATTAAAGGCCCTAATTTAAATGAGAGGGGAAGTGCAAAGTCATTCAATTTCCTCTGGGTAATTTTTATTCTTGCTCCTGCTTTGCACTTTGCCAGTTGTTTACCTTATAGTCCAAAATGTATGTCTGCATGTTGTTGTCTGCATACGTTTGGAGGTCATAGCCCTGATTCCTGTTTGTCAACAGATTGCTGAGCTGCAGAAGGAGCTTGCGGAACTGGAGAGGCAGAACGAGGAGCTGGAGGATGAGATCGAGGCCAGGAAAGAGGCTTACCTGCAGGAGATCGAAGACCTGGAGGTGAGCAGTAGGAAGCTCCACACCTCTCCATTACCCCCTCCGACCTTTCCAAATCTGTCCCACTTTAGGGTGCGCCCGCTGGGTTAGTTTCTCACCTATCTGCCCCTGACTTCCCAGAACTGTGAGGCAGACCTAAAGGACTCGCAGGCTGACCTTGAGGCCCAAATGAAGGAGCATTGCAGTGACTATGAGGAGCTCCTGAGCCAGAAGATGGCCCTGGAAATCGAGATTGCTGCCTACAGGTATGCCCCCAGAGACACAGAACAAGAAATTTGTCTGAAATCGTGGTCATATAAATGGAGATTGGTAATAGCAGTCTGAGCAGTCTGAGCATGTCTGAGAAAGTGTCCCAAAAGTCATCCCTTCCAAATCTTTCAAATGTATAAATGAAACCTAGTCCCTGTGGTGATATGTGTGTTTTAAAGAATATTTTTCTAGCCTTTTGCCTATATCTGGACAGAATCATGAAGATAGACTAGAAACACGTGGTAGAGATGGGATGGGATCCAGAGGGTACTTTTTATGGCATAGATTTATGGCATGGATTAACCTCCCCATAGGGATAGTTAATACAGATGAGATACAGATGTATATAAGAAATAATACAAATGTATATAAAACCTAATACAGATGTATATAAGAAATAATACAAATGTACTATATAAGACCTAATATAGATGTATGTAAGACCTAATGCAGGTGTATATAAGTCCTAATACAGGTTATATAAGACCTAATACAAATGTATGTAAGGCCTAATACAAATGTATCTAAGAACTAATACAGATGTATATAAGACCTAATACAGGTGTATATAAGACCTAATACAGATGTAGATAAGACCTAATACAGGTGTATATAAGACCTAATACAGTAAGTCAAATCTATAGAGAACATAGCATTTCGCCATAGAAGGCTGGTCCTCCACTACAAATAGAGGGGTGTCTGTCTGTAGCTCAGCTGAGGTGCACAAGCAGTGTTGTGACTGCAGAGGTGACTCTGGCCTTTGCGTGACAGGAGTGTGGAGGGACTTCTCTCTCCCATACATACTTTATGCGCTTCACTCCCTCTGATAGAAATCAGTTTGGACTTGCTCAGACGTCTCTGACATTTCTGGTGTTTTACAGTGACACTGAGCCTCTGCTGCCATTGTAGAGAGCAGCTAAGACGCAGCAACGTTGCTATGGTTACAGATCTTGTTGCAGCCATTTTGAGATTGAGGTACTGAAGAATCCTCCACCTGTCCAAAAAAAAAGAAAAAGAAAATGTCTGTAAATGAAAGGATTAGCTGCTGTCCATAAATTCGGTCATCACTCCCACAACATGAGTGTGTGTGTGACTTAAAGATGAGCAAACAGACATCAGAAAAAGACTTGCTTTAGAGTGTGTGAGTCAAATGGGGTTGATCTGCTGTGCGGTGTGTGTGTGTGTGTGTGTTTCAAAGGGTAATCCGCAGTCCCCCCTCCACACAGATTAAGACATTCCTAAGAATAAAGTCTTTAACGCTCTGAGGCCAGCTGAGGTCAAGATAGGAAACGGATCCTGCTTTTCGTCCCCCCCCCCCTCCTCCTTCTATCCCTGGCAGTTAGAGAAACCATGATGTCATTTCCTGTGCCCTTGAAGACTTCTCTTTGTTTATGTGGTGTACCTCCTTGTGTTTGGGGAAACATTCACCATCTGCCAGACTGGTATGCAATGTGACGCATGTGGGCCTTTTCAGAATCTCCCCCCATCATTCTATATTCACACATTCATGTTCCCCTACACACACACACACACACACACACACACACACACATACCCCATGCCTATGCGCCTGCCTCAGACGCTTGCCGCAGACGACCGCCACTCGCCGGAAGGCCCAGCGGAGGTGGTCAGCTGCTCACAGGAAACGTCTTGTCCGCCGTCCTCCCCTCCCTCACGTCCGCACCCAAACAATGCTTAATTAAAATGGATGTGCGGCCGGCGCTCGGATGCCACGGCATCTCTCTCAGAGGCCCTACTGAGGGAGTTGGAAAAGAATAGAAATTCCTGCCTTGTGGCGTGCTGTCGTATGACCTCACCTCAAACGGTTGCTACCTCCTTCTTTCAGTCAAGGTCTGGAGGTAGAGGGTCATCACTTTACTCCTTTGAGGAGTAGGATTCATTTTTCTCACATTTGGTTATATTTAGTTGGTTCCTTTAGGCTAAAAGCACAAAGATGTAAATATTTGGCACTGTCTAAACAGAAGGTAAATGACCTTGGGTCTGCTGGAACCAGTTTAACAATGCAGTTTTAGACATGCAATGGCCCTTTTGTTGTGTGAATTGTTTTTTTCACCTTGTTTTGTTGTTTTCCTGTTGGCTTGTCCTGATTGCCTGTTTGTTTACTCACAGTTTGTTTGTTTTTATTTTTTGTGTGTGTGTGTTGTCGGAAGAAACAATGGTCACGACAGGTTGTTCACTGTCAACCTTTCTGACCTCCCAGGCAGATTTGCTCCATCGCGTTCTGTGATGTCCCCGTTGCGTTCTGTGGTGTCCCTGTCCCTGAACAGCCGGTTCTCAAAGTCAAGCTCTGGTGCAGACAGTCTGGAACTACTTTTACTCCCTACACACTGGTCTGAGTCACACACACACACACACACACACACACACACACATACAGACACACTACACACAGAGACGTTTTTCTCTCTATTTTAGCAGATTACCATTGCTTTGCCATCCGTGATTAAAACCATGAATAAGGAATGCATAGTGGGGTTGTTTACTGTCTCTGGGCTTGGGAGGGCTGTCTGCACCACAGAACCTAATGATGGCGTGGCACAGGGCCACAGAGACTCACATCCACACACATCCCTTACACACACACACACACACACACACATCATTGCACACATCATTGCACACACATGTACATCCCTTACACACAGAGACACAGACACATCATTAGACAGATACACACATACCGGTACACATGTTCATCCCTTACACACACACACACACACACACACACACTCTCACACAAAGAGTGTGTCTTGGTGCAGGGCTCTGGATTGTTATTTGCTACCTCTGTGCCTCCCGACCTGTAGCATCTCTCCGGAATACAGTTGAGATTGAAAAGGCCGTGTTTTGTCTCTCCCGCACTCTGTTGATGTTTCTGTCTCTGTCTCTTTCTCTTCCTCCTCTTCCTCTTCCTCCCTGCTCACCTATGTGGTTCTGTTGTTCCCAGGGGCCTGGTGGAGGAGGAAGAGGAGCGCTTGTACTGCCTGTAAAGGGACGGTGGGATGAGCGAGGTCCTGACGGATGAGAGGAGGGACTGAGGGGAGGAAGTGACAGTGGAGGAGAAAGACACACACACACATTTACACACACATACACACAAACACACACACTCTTCCATGCAGACGAAGATAAAAAAAAAAGTGGACATCAATAAAAAAGCCAGACATATTGCAGCCATTAAGGTGAACCTCAGCAGAACAAAGCCCACCAACACACACACCCACACACTCATATACACACACTCACACACACACACACACACACACACACACACACACACACACAGACACTCATATGCACACACGCAATCCTTTGGCCAGATGTAGAAGCGTCCTGACAGATAAATAGCATCTGGAAGCCCCACACTGGGCCATTGATAACAGGTCACTGTCAGGTGACCCCATGCCCTGGGAGAAGATGCTGATTGTGCTGCATGTGGGTGGGAATGTGAGCATGTGTGTGTGTATGTGTATGTGTGTGCGTGTATGGATGTAAGGATCCATGTGAATTTATGTCTGTGTCTGTGTGTATTGCATGTAGGATAAGAGGCTGTGTTTGTGTGTGGCCGTGTGTGTTCGCATGTGTGTGTGTGTATTGTGTGCAGGATCAGAGACTGGGCGTATGTGTGTGTAGACTCACAAAGGATCTGGGAGAGATCTGAGGTCTGTCAGTGTCAGTGTCTACGCTCGCGTGTTGGGCCCCAGTGTTTGGACTGCTGTCACTGATGGGCTTTCAGCCTTCTACCCATTGCACACACACACACACACACACACACACACGCCATTCCACCATGCACATATTTTCATGCACACCTTGTCACACGCACAGGACACAGGACACACACGCTGTTTGATATACACATATGCAATCACGTCACCTCTGTGTCTCTCTCTCACACACACACACATCCATATCCACACATATAAATATGCACCCAAACACTGGGTCCTCTCCCTCTTACACACACGGACTCCTCTGTGTGTGGTTTGGTTGGTGTCATCCACCCTCTGACACTCATCACCCCTCACTCCGACTCTGCCTGATTGCTCGTTCTTAACCTCTGACCCCTGCACTGTCCGACAGCCAGTCAGCTGCTCTCGCCCCTAGATAACATGGCCTCTTGGTTACAGATCGCAGACCAGCCATAACAACTAGTGGGTTCCATTCTTTAGCTTCATTGTCTTTCTTTTTAATTATCACTCACTCACACACACATTGACACACACTATCACACACAAACACACACACACACAAATACATGCACACACACATCCACCAGACTATCACACAATAAATTCCTGCTTGTGCCATTTTTGTGAGTGTAAAAGTCTCTCTGTCACTGAGTAAGATAATCTGTTTGTTTGATAAGTGTGTGCATGATAAGGCAAAAAATACAGAAAAAAAGATTAAACTGAGGCCGTTTGCATAATGTTCTCTCTGAGTTTGTCTGTCATTGAATTTGTGTCATTGAAACTTATCAAATGTACTTCAGATGTACTTCCACAGCTTGTCAAATGTACTTCAAATGTACTTTTGAGTGCACTTCCATTTAGCAGAGTAGTGTGGATTCCTCAGTAGGTAACATAATAAATGCTGTCCCTTGGCAGATTCCCAACTGTGTTGTTGAGGCAGTCATTTGCTTGGAACACCTTAGGGAGTTATACTTAGAGAGCATCTTAGTGCTGTCCTTAGGTCAGCCTGATCTGAGTGATTCAAACAGGCTCCATTGAACAGAACCCCAGCCTTAAGCTGATCAAGCAGTCTGAGATTCCCTGTAGTGGTTGGCACCCGTTCCTCCCCCTTCTGTTCCAGTTCTAGTAAGAGCGTCTCGGTTCCTCAGATGAACCGGCATGTCCTTCCACTAACCCCCGAGCAGTGGCCGGCACTCATGCTAAACCCCTTCTTAGCTCGGCCCCCTGTGCGTGCTAGGCAACGGCCTCACCGCGGCCTTAGGTGCCTCTTCCCCTCCATTCCGTTTCACTCGTTTTCACGGTCAAGCCCTTCTCTGAGCCCCGCTGGACGCTACGAATGAGGCTATCAAAGGCTTGTTAGCCATGAAGAAAAAGATGAAAAAGACCGCTAATAAAGGATCAGATAAGATTATCCTACAAGCAGACCCCCACCATCTCCACCACCACCACCACCACCACCTTGGTCAGTGAACTCCTGTTTAATCTAAATGTGACCGTTAGGGGGAAGTCTGTCTGTGTGTGTGTGTGTGTGTGTGTGTGCACGTTGGGGGCGGGGTGTGTGTACTGATCGGGGGTTGCAGGACTGCTGAAGTGACTATTTTAATTGTGTTGACGTGAAGCAGGGCAGCTGGAGGAGGAGGAGGAGGAGGAGGAGGAGGAGGAAGCGGCCATGTCTGCGGGGCTTCTTGTGTTCTCCAGCAGGCAGGCGCTCAATCATCCTCGCTGCCGCACAGAAAGCCAGCCGGCTGAGAGTCCAGACTTTTGTGACTTGTGCACCAGACCCCAAACCCCGCCCCCCCCAGTGCTCTAGATTCACCTCAGTGGCCGTTTCTGTAACCACCAGCACACATAAACACACACACACACACACACACATACACACACACCGAGTCACACACTTATAGATTCTTATATCCTTCAAGCAAATCCACAGGGCCGATGCTTGATATCTGGCCCTCTCAGTCAGTTTGCCATGGGGAACAGAGGAGGAAGCAGAGTCCTTCTGAGGTGCAGGGAGGCCGAGAGGTCAGGTCTGGCACTTGGCAAGATTTATGGGCCGAAGGGTTGAGTTCTCCCCCCCACCTCACCTCTCAACCCCATCCTCCCCGTCCCTGTTTCTTGCCTCCACCTCCTCCTCCCTCCCTCTCCATCTCTCTCTCTCTCCTCTGGCCTGTCTACATTTCTGTCTGTCTCAGTTTGTCTTTTTCCCAGCGTTTGTGTTTCTCTGTCTCCCTCTCTCTCTCTCTCTCTCAATAATTTATTCCTCCGCTTATTTGTTTTGCCATTCAGAAGATTATCCCGAATTGAGAAAAGAATAACAAATTTCCTCATTGATGGCACTAATGGCTTGACAAGAAAAAAAATCTCACATTATGTTAAAATCCCTAATGCACAAGCAACAATTACCAACTCATTTACATTCTCATATATTTGTGTGTGTGTGGGTGTTAGTGAAAACTCCTCTTCATCTTGTACCGAGAAGGCCCTCATTGAAATGGAAATGTCTGGCCTGTGGTTTGCTGAAGCACTGTAATAATGGCTTATTAATGTTGATTAAAGAGCTTAAGCATGTTTCAAAGTGCTGCTGTTTGTTATTCAGGAACCTTGGCCCCTTCTGTTTGCCTTTGACAGCCAAGTGGAATAGCTGTTAACCCCTGGTGCCTGGGTCTGACTTTTTAGGAGACTTAGGGGTGGCTGAACTGTCCCCCACCTCCTCTAGACTCCCTCTAGCCCTTGTCTCTAGACCGGGGCAATTTTGATTTTTTGGCGGGGGGGCACATCAAGTCATCAAAGCCTCTGAAAATTAGGTCGGATCGGGTCATCGGTCGCTGACTTAGCTGGCCTTTTAATCCCAGTGCCCTTGATGAGTATTTGAATAGGGGGAGGGAGGGGCAGAGAGTGCGCTCACACCCATGGAACAACAAAGAAGGGAGAAAAAAAGGAGCCAAGCCTTATCTTGACGTTGCTCGTTTTCGAACTGGCATCAAAGCTCTCATGCATGTGATTCCAATCATGGAAACATCTGAGCCTGGAGTGCAGAGACTTTGCTTTCCCGGTGGCAATGCTGAGATACAAGAGACTCACAGAGGGTTGGAAATCAGACTCTGATCTGATTTTTTGAGTTGTGGTTTGAGTACCACACGCAAAAGTAAAAAGAAAGCAAATGAACTCTGATGCGAACCACTTGTCCGCAGTCTCATTAAAATGTCCTATTAGATTTGACATTCGGAAATGTCGAGCCCTAGTCCTCCCACCAGGCAGGGCTGACACACTGCGATATCTGAGACCAATTTAATGAGCTCTATCAAGCCTCTGCATCTACTGTTTTTGGGGACTGAAGAATTCGATTAAGCCATAGAGGGTAATGGCAAACAGACTTGCCTTGTATGATCCAATTCAGCTTTCACCGACGGATGGGTAGTCCCAACCCAACTTTCATCCCCAACCTGAGCAACTGGCTAAATAAACAATGTCCGCTGTGAAAAGAAGAGTCATTTTTTAAAAGTTCCTCAATAGTGTGTCTGGAGGCTTGGGACCAAGCTAGTATTTATACTGCAAATAAACAAGAGGAAAAGGAGGAGGGGGGCTGAATCACGGAAGAAAACAGAGACTGTAAAAATATACAAAATAGAGAGCCCATTGAGAAAGTATTTCCTTAACTAGGGAGGGAACAAATAATAAATTTAGGGGGCCCTGTCCCCTGGGGAAGAATGGCCAGGCTTGAGGGCAAGGGGAAGTGGGCATCTCCATCTCTCATTTTTGTTCCCTGTTTCTCTCTCTCTCTCTCTCCCTCTTTCTTTATGTTGCTCTTTCTTTATGTTGCTCACTATCCTCATGTGAGGAACTCTGGAGCTTGGTGTCCCATTTCATCTTAACATGTGCAACCAGGAGAATGTAAAGTTCCATTATTTTCAGCCTCTCCAATCTTAAACTTGGGCAGAGCCTAAGTAAAAGGAGAAACGAAAGGTTGTCTTAGTCCACTGTTCTTAGGTAGCCTACCTTAATGAAATCATTACCCATTCTTAAGAAATATTTTCCTAACCTGAAAGTACTGAACATATGTCAAGCAGAGCGAGAGAAATGTCCATGCGTCTGTTGGAGAGGGCTCGTGGGTTTTGGGTGTGTAACCGAGAAGGTGCTGACAGTTATGGCAGGCCTTGACCACTTCATACCACACATGTCCCAAATGCACAGCACAGAGTCGTCCACAAGCTGAACTTTCACTCGTATGACAGGTGACAACTGTTCTGTGCAATGCATCATGAGTTTAAAAAATGACTTTGCAAAAGAGAACTTTTTTTAAATTTTTTTTTTACTTTTCCTACTCCAGTAGTGGGGAAAGGTGGCTGAGGTAACCCAGTAATGGCACTACAGCAAATCTTTTACTGCCTACCTTAAAGGAGAAATACAGTGGGATTCAATCCATAGCCCTGTTATTTGAGGTCACCAAGTGCTGTCTCTGGAAGAAAGAACAAGACAATTTGATACACCGAATTTGATAGATCGGATAGCAAACCGGCAGCTAATGTTAACTGAATTGGGCATAGGAAAATGAACCTGAAAATGAGTGTTAGCTGCCAGTTTTAGTACCAACAGTACTAAACAGTGCTGTGACCTTGAACAACAGGGCTATGGATTGTTTCACACCTGAATTTTCCTTTAAATACTGCATGTGTGATATGAGTTCATGGTAAAGTGCTTTTCTGATACAGTCATACAATGGACAATAATTAGTCACTGTGAAGAGAATAGACTTGATACCAGTACTCTTGCTCTAAGAGCAAACATGCGCAGAAGGTATACATCCTTAAAAGCATGTCATGGAAGTGTAATGACGTCTTGCGTGTCATGAAGAGGAATGAAATCCCCTTCATAGGATTTTTTTTTTGGGGGGGGGAGTAATTTTTCCCACTTGTAATCAGGAAATCAGGCTCAGCTAAAGCTTTGTGGGTGTTACCCCTTTATCTCATTTGTTCAGTTAATCAGCATCACATGTTGTGCTGAATCTACAGGAACCAAGAAATCTGGCAGCTTCATGTCCATAAGCCGAGCCCATTCACATCCTGTTGCGGTCCTCATTCGCACCTTGTCAGCACACTGATGGCATTACATAATTGCCCAACTATGATCCAAAGATAGAGAGTAGTCAGGTCAGGACCTTCAGGTCAGGACCTTCCTCCTACGTGCTTTGCCTGTGCCAGCCATCATCTTTTACATTATCAGGTGAGTCAGACCGGCCATTTTTAGCCACTGATCTCATGGTTGCTGGAACACGTCAATAAGCTGTGGAAGTCCTGAGTCTGAACTGGTTGGTCAAGACTCGAATCTTCTAAAGGAGCAGACATCTGTTTTGGTCATTAGGACCTCATGTTAGCATGTACAGGAAGACATTTTAGGTAGAGGGGTAGGATGGGGGTGGGGGTGGGGGTGCGAGGTTACACAGCCGTGGTCCATCCTTTACGGGGCATGGACACGCATCTGAATACTTTCCCCCTCGCTATTCTTTTTCATCTTCATGTCATCGCATATTACATCCCGCCTGGAGCGCCCTGGAGCTACGTCCCATTCCCGGCGTACTCGAACCAGACCCCGGAATGATTTTCCAATGAGCTTCTCATCCATCTCACTCTGCCAAATGAGGCCTGGTTTCCCTCAGCGCTGACAGGCCGAGCAGGTAACCAGACGGGAACCCCGTTTCCGCTGCCGCTGCGACCGGCCGTTTCTTTTCCACTTGGACTAGGCCTGGATGGGGGGTGTATGTGTTGGCGCTGTCCCCTAATCCCGTTGATTAAAAGTGTCGGTTATCTGACATAAGAGGCCTTAGCCAAAGAGGCAGATCATTGCAGACAAAATGGCTCCATCCCCCCATTATCTGGATAAGGACAGGGGATGACTGTACAGGGAGCAAAAACATATGGAGCTAATGGAGATTACTGAGTCATTGAAAGACATTTATCCGACTGGTAATCTTTCGGATGTAATCCCCACTGTAAATCTATCAGTCAGCCATCACTGTGCCAGAGACGTCTACCCCCTCAAGTAGCCGTGAAAACGTGAAAGGGCTGTCGGTGAACTTTGGCCCCCCTGTGCCACCGGGGTGATATCCCTCCCCATGCGTCTGGGCTTGCTGGAGTTTTTCACCGCGGGAGATGTCAGCCCGAACGATATTTTACAGCCCGGCTTGTAGACAAAACAGCTCTTAACCATACACGCCTCTCACCACCACAACTCCACAGCCCCTCCTGCAAAAAAAGAAAAAAACAACTGTTGCCACATCTGTTGCCAATTTTCGACTAAACAAGTTGGCAGTCAGTGCTGTTTAATATTCACAGGGCTTGGAGTCTGACAGGTCGAGCGCCAGAGATCTGGCTGAGGACGGAGGATGGAGGACCCCCCAACCCTCACCTCCACCTCCTCCCCTCCACACTTCATCTGCACAGCACAGGCCTGAGCTGAGCTCCTGAAGAGGAGGTAAGGGCAAGTAGAGGTGCCTTTTAAGATGCCTGGTTTTGAGGGGGAAAACGACAGCTGGGGGTTCTTGCCCCAAGGTGCGGACCTGGAGTGCTGAACTGACGCAGTGCCACACAGGAAATTTGTGCCGGAGGCTCAACCAATCAAAATGCATTTAATCATCAAACAAATGCAGCAAGGACTGGAGTAGAGTTGGGGGGTGCTGTTGGCCAGGCTCAACTCATTAGCCGTCCCCGACAAAGACGAATGGACAGCTTCAGCCTATGCCAATATTATTCTTTAAAAGCACGTATCTGAGGTACAGACACCCACAACATTTACAGATCCTGCCAACTTTTACATTCTATTGTTCATGGGCCAAACGTTTTTAGTGGAATGACAACAATAGCAAAAATGCTTTTTAATGTACTTAATTGTTTTCATGTGAGCATGTAAAACAAAAATATTGTTCCACCACTGAGAGAATTGGGAAACTTGATGCTTACCATCTTTTATGGGGATTGTTCACATATGGAAGTCTAAAAATCCACACTTTAATTGCAATATTCAATGTGCACAAACACTTGCCATATGTTTTACAGATAGATTAGAGCCAAAAGACATTACCCATGTTAATTGGTAATTACCAAAGTGAATGGCCCCGTAATCCAGTACCGTGTAAGTGGGAGAGTCATGATTGAATTAAAATGATGCATTTTTTCCCTACAAATTTCGGTCTTAAGGAACAAAATATGGTTTGGCTTCAATTTCTTGGTTGGAAGGGGAAAGGAAAGAAATTTTTTTTTTTTTAAACATGAGAGCCTTCATGTGCCCCCACATATCAGTGTTTGTTTAGCCTGATTCGGAACTTGGTCTCTTGCATGGCTCGTGGAAAAGTGTTTGGGGTATGAAGATGCTTCAGAGAGGGGCAAAAGAACTTCTGGGAAGTGTGTAGAATCTCTGTATTTTTAGAATGCTCAAGCCATCTCAAATGCATGAGAACTTCCTGTAGGCAAATCTGATAGCCACTGGTGACATTCCATTGTGCTTCTGGGTGGCACACAAAATGTAGAAATAAAAATTCCTTGTCTGATTATTGCCAAATAAACCTTTGTTCAGGCTTTGGAAGAACACCCGAGTGGAACAGAGGGATGTATGTGTGTGTGTGTGTGTGGTGTATGGTGTGATGTGAGAGGAGTTCTTTCATGTCAGAGTGTGTTTGAGCCTGAGGGTGCTGGAATGGTCAACACTGAAGTCGTATGCATGTCTTTGTGTGAGCCAGGAGAAAGAAGGAAAGGAATCTCACATCAGAGAAGCAGGCTGAGGCTAAGGTGTTTGTTTAATTTCATTTAACGGATGGCAGGTGTGCACCGTCTCATAACCTGTTTTTACTGTATGTGTATAATGCTGGTATAGTCAAAGGTGGCTGAGCAGTGGGAGGAATTGCCCATAAGTGAAGGTGTTTGTTTGATTTGATTTAAGGAATGGCAGGTGTGTGCCATCTCAGAACCTGTTGTAACTCTCTCTCCTAATGGGAGGTCCCCACTTTAATGTAAAAACAAGTGTGCATGTAAAATGTGTGTGTGTGTGTGTGTGTGTGTCTTCATAAGGTGGATATAGTCAGAGATATCTGAGCAAAGAGAGGATGTGGATTGTCTCACACCTCTCGTGTACCTCGCTAGAGGACAGCCCTTGCCATGGCAACTGCATAAACATCAGACTGCCTTTGCTCTGGTGTATCTGCAGAGAATCCAGGAGGGCACAATGTGCTCGCTAGCAGGGACTGTGGTGCTAGTGCTCTTCTAGAGCACGGCTCATGAGGGCTAACATTCAAGGCTAAGCATCTAGCAGGTTCTGGACTACTATGCTATGTATTGCTTGTATTTGGTGGGAATATTGATTCATCACCAATTTTTACACCAAATTATTGGAACCAGAATAGAGGCTATACATATGCACAATTGTGTACAATTTTATTGTACTAATTTTATATGCTAAATTATTATAATGCATTTAATATTATTATAATTATGCTAAATTATAATAATGCTAAATGATATGTAGCCTAGTGATATACCACAAACACACATATAATAGTTTGGTATGTTATGATACTTCTATGTTTTATATTTTATTTTCTCATTTACTACAAGCACACACAAGCCATACATGCATGCTGCTGTATCAGCCTGCTACTTGTGGCACAGTGTGTGTAGTTTCCCAGTGAGTATGGAGCCAACTGCTCTGTTCAAGAGCACCAGCTGGGTCTTTTAAAATGGCTAAGAGTGGCACCGACTGCAAGGCATCTGAAATGAGATCAGATTTCCAGCTGGAGGTTGAGAACACATTTCAGGGGGCTAGAGAGAGGCATCTGATATCGACCGAGTATTAAAATTAGGTATTGTGCATCCAATGGATTGAGCCCAAAAAGTGGCATTCATTCCTATCGTCAGGGGACCTTTTCTCTTTTTAGTCTCATTTGTTCATGTTTCACCAATCACGCCGCCTGCCTGTTGCCACCATCTTCTCTTGGGGGGCTTATTGGCCGGGCAATGACAGATGCAGGAAAACAAATCCCCTCACCAGCCTCTGAGGCTCTTGACCTCGTGGGGCTGAAGGTGAGAGCGTTTTTTTTTTTCCTAGCAGCGAATCAGATGATTTGTGTGGACGCTGGCTGCCAGAGGTAATAACTGAAACTGCTTTGGAGTGCTAAATGTTACTGTATTTAGACAGGCAGGCTGAGAACAGATACACAGATGTTATCGAAAAAGGGGAAGTCTCGGTGGTCAGCCACCACTTTCATGTGTTTACAGTGTCTGAAATGAACCGTGTCAAGTGCGGTTATGTATTATGTGTGTGTTTGTGTGTGTGTGAAGCAGGCCTGCCGTTCTTAGTGCATTGTACTGTTTACCCAGCAGATGTTGTGTGGTCCGCTGGGGTCACGTCTGCTTGGCCGTTTGTTCGTTTATTTGCTCTCGGGGCTTGAGTTGGCCTGGCTTTACGATTGGGTTGGCGGTTCACGCTGAGGTCTGTGGCGTGTGGCCATCGTTGCCGGGAGGTCACTGTATCACTTAGCCAAGCGTAGTTATGGCAACCTTTGCCAAGGCAGTGCTTGGGACGGCAGTCAGTGTTTCTGTTGACGATTTGGTTCAACCTAGAGATTTGCAAAAGTGCTTTTCTCCCTAAATTAGACCCAAATTGAATAATCAATGTAATTCCTTGAATACTTTCGAGTAAATAGCCCTCCAGGAATTCAGTGGCACACAGTGTACACGAGCAGATGCAGATGCGTAAACGTAAACATTGCTTTAATCTGTTCATGCACTACTGAATAATTTTGTTGATGTTTAGTGGAATGAAGTCAAGTGCTTTAGCATATCCATGCCAATTTTAAAATGCCCAAATTTCCTGTGTTTTAGTATTGGGTTGATAACAATGGAATGTGGGTTTGGCTGCATTTTGTATAAGCCAGACACTTATAAGTTTCATTTCTCTTACATCGTCTCAGATTAAGAGTAATGCAGGGGGCCAGAGCTTGTTATTCTAATTGTGACATAGTAGACATTTCCCTCCAGTCTGAGATTTTAGTTTGATTTACAACAGTGAACAGTGAATCATCATCAACAGTGAATGTCTGTGTGTGGAACAGCAGAATACACATAGGTACATTTATCAGACATGTCTTCACAGTGCATTGGGTTTGTGATGACTTCTGAGACCTTTCTGCTGGAACACTGTTAGACAAACACCTCTCAAGGCAAACAGGTAGATGAGAATGTAAGATAAAACCAATCTCTTCACAAGCATGAGGGCTAGCAGATACACACAGAATTTGGCTGTAAAGAATGCACACACTCTAAACCTGTAGCAAAAAATAAGACACCAGCCCTCCAGGACAGCAGAGAGATTTCGTAACAATTTTGGTTGTTGTCGCATGAAATATTGAAATATCAGGCCTGTCGTAGTGTAGCGGTTAAGGTACCTGGCTGGCATGCTGGTTGCCTGGTTTTGAATCTCGTCTGCCACTGTTGTGCCCTTGAGCAAGGCATTTAACCCTTAGTTGCTTTAGGAGAGACTGTCCCTGAAGGAACTAGTTGACAAATGTAAATAGCTTTGGATAAAAAGTGTTTGATAAACATATTGTTGTGGATCTGAGCAAAAAAACTATCTATGTGTGTATTTATAGTTTTATATTGCCTTTATATTGTTCACAAAAGACCAAAATAATGCATGTATTGTGCTGAGATGTTGAAAAGTAACTGTGCAAGAAATACATTACACAAAACAGTTCCATGCATGTCAATAATGTCCCTTATTATGGCCACATATCTCCTCAAGTAGGCTTGAAAATTATTAATAATAAAGGACTTCACGGTCCAGTGGTTCACGTTCCAAGGTATTTTTAATATATGTGTCGAAAAACAAGAGGTAGATCAGATGTCTGTTGTTCAAATACACAACTTATTGCTGTAAATAAACCAACTTTAAAGAGCTCATTTCAAGAGAGCTACATCTAAGCTGTGGGAGAATCCCAGGGCAGGTTCATTCCTTGTGTCTTATTAATTTTCTCAAGAATATCAGGCTAAAATGACACCATGTATGAGCATCCAAATATACAACAGTAATTTGTTCCAACTTCATACTTTTTGGGTTCTGCTCCTTTATTACATAAAAGCCCTACTGAGAATCTAGAGTGTCCCACATTGGAGGGCGCCTAGTGTGACCTATAGTATTACTAATACTACTCACTGGTATTATTGTGTCACAGAAACTGTTTAGTACCCTGATTAATTCCTTTTATAATAATATACAGTGTAGTGAGTTAATGAGTTAAGTGATATACTACTGTTGCTTGACGTAGTGCTCCTGCGACTAGCTCAACTGATCCTTATCAATGTTTTGCTGGATCTGATACCATGTTGACACACGCACTTGACCTTTGGCATTCAGGCCTCACCGTGCTACATTACACCTCAACAGTCTAGTCCTTATCTGCCACTGTGAACATTTGAGAATCCCCCTGCTGCGTGTCTGCACTGTGATTGGCCAGACGTAGGGTTGGAGGTGCGCCCAGGCGTACGCCTGTCCCGTGGCCTTGGCTTGAGCCACTGTTTGTCAGTCTGCCATCAGTGTCTGTCTTTGTCCCTCCACTGCAGGGAACTCTGGGATAGGTAGCAGTGTTCTGTGGGCCTCCAAGAAACCCCCTCTCTCAGAGCAACACTCTCCCCCCGCCGCCTGTCTGCTTTGTGCACATTTTTACGTCTTTGTTTATGAGAATTCTAAACAGGCGGCCCAACACACATCCACCCACGGATACATACACCATGTACACACATATATATATATACACACACACACACATTGAGAGGGGGCGGTGAGAGGAAGGTCTTCAGGGTGTGTGTTTGATAAACAATTCCAGTAGAAATAATTAGCAGATAAGACATGCGCTTTGATTTCCCGCTGGGACTAAACTTTCTATATTGCCTCTGAGCTCAGCTGGTGTTTTTAGGCCAGTCTGCCATTACCATACGTTGAATTTTTAATATGCACAGAATGTAAAGGAACAGTCATGAAATGCAGATTTAATCCACTGGGGTCTAAGGAGGAAAGGACAAGGTATTTGCATAAATTAATTCTGAATGTGTATGTTTGTGTCAGTGTGCATGTTTGTGTGTGCATCTCTGCAGAATTCATGTTTTGTGTTTGTGTTTGCATCTATTTGTATGCAGATGGAGTTGTAACATCTGTTTGCATATGTGAGTTTGTGTGTGTGTTGCGTTGTAGCATTTGTCTTTGAATGTGTGTGTATATTTGAGCTCTTTCAAGCTGAATGACTAGAGAAAGGTAGCAGCAGCAGCAGCAAAGACACTAGGCTTGCCAGGCTGGCTTCTACCTCTGTCCCTCTGTGTGTGTGTGTGTGTGTGTGTGCACATGCTTGCACACACACGTGTGTGTTTATGTGCACGTGTGTGTGTGTGTGTCTGTGTCTGCATGTGTGTGCACGTGTGTGTGTGTCTGTGTCTGCATGTGTGTGCACGTGTGTGTGTGTGTGTGTGTGTGGTGTGTGTCTGTGTCTGCGCGTGTGTCTGCGTGTGTGTGTGTGTGTTTGTGTGTGTGTGCAGCCCTGGGCTGGTCTGGCCCAGTATGGTCTCTGCACCACACTGTTGGCTGCTGGAGAGGAGGCTTGGTCAGGTCTGTGTCTGCTGTGTCTGTGTGAGTGTAGCTTAGCTGGCTGTGAGACCAGATCAGAGAGCTGATGGAGGGGAAAGGGAGGGAGGAAAAGAGGGAAAGAGAGAGAGAGAGAAAGAGAGAAAGCAAGGGAGGGAAAGAGAAGGGGAGAGGAAGAAAACAAACAAGAAAAATATAGAGGGAGAGAGGAGAAAGAGGGAGGGGAGGGATGTAATGATGAGAGCTTTACAAGCTTCACATATTTAGCTTATTCTCTCTCTCTCTCGCTCTCTCTCTCACTGTTTCTCTCTCTCATGCTCCCGCTTTTTGTAGCCAGTCTCTGAGACCTCTGGGAGTTGGCTTGCATTAAGACATTAACAATGACTCTGATGCTTAATAAGGGTGTGTGTCGAAAACCTCTTCAGAAAGCCCACCATCACCACACCACCACCACCGCCACCACCACCGCCACCACTACCCACCCTCCTCCCCCTCCACTGGAGAGTTTCTGGCAGTGATGTCGGAAATCGGCTATTAGCGTTTTAATAGGGTTCATGTAATCCACGATGGCAGATTAGAACAGTCTGGACATCCACCAAAAAGACGCCTTTGCCTCTGCCTCTCCTCTCTTCGCCTCGCGCTCCCTTGTTACCATCTTCATCTCTCAGCACTAATATATTCACAAGCAGCGTGTGAATGTGTGTTGTTTGTAATAGCGAGTGGAGCGGCCATGCCAAGCCAACCTGTTTCTGTTGGGGGCCAGATGAATGGAGCTCCCCTAGCCAGCTATTTCATATTGCTTTATCCATTACTATCCCAGCAGGCCTTGTTCTTTCACCCCCCCAAACCCACCCCCACCCCCACCTCCCCCTCTTGGAAGAGGGCCTGGACTAAAGTGGGGAGTGGAGTATTCTCAGTGGAGAGCACTTTCTGACTCCCATTTGGTTGTGGAGGTGATTGTATTGTAATATGCTATTAAGCTGACATCTGTCTAATACACAATGGCACAAAAAAGCTAGCCGCCAAGCTCCTCTTTTCCCTGTCTGCCCCCCGGGGCTTTTGTAAACTTTCAAAGGCTAATGGTCAAATTGGAGCCTGTTTTAGAAATGGGCAGCAGCCCATCTGACAGTGATTTTCAAATCTTGTGCAATTTGGTGATGGTTCCCATCCCGTGTAGCCACAGGCTCCCCAAAAAAGGCAGCCAATCGCAGCCACTCGTCCGTGTGACTCGTCCAATTATGGGTCAGCCGTGTCACCGTATCATTGTCTACAGCTAAACCGGCTTTGTTTTCTCATTCACCGCAGTTGGCTAGTTGCTCATATTGTTTGGTGTTCTAAGCAGAAGTACGTAGAGGAGACATACAGAACTACTGTATACAAATGTTGGTTCATTCCTGGGGTTTCACAGTGAGAGCGAAATCACTGCTTTGAAAACAAACAAAAGAGGAAGTTGAGCTTTTGACCTGCAGTCTTGCCCAAGTTCCTCTTGTGCGGTGAGTCTCGTAGTCTAAAGTGGAGCTTAGTCTAGAGCGAAGGCTCCTTTAGGTTCTTTAATCCACAAAAAGCTTTAATATGACGCCTAAAAATTAGTTTTAAAAAGCGCAGGAACTATGCAGCCTGTTGTGAAGGCCCGTCATGCTGTGTAGATCTCCATTCCCCTCAATCCCCACCCCACCACCACCTCCATTCCCCCAACTTCACCCTCCCAGTCCTTCGCCTGACTACCCAAACTTGAGCGGGCTCAGACAAAACCTGCCACTCTCACAGCTTTTGCGCCCAGGGAGGAGATTAATTTCCCACTCGAGAGATTAGCAGAATACCTGGAGGGTAGCGAGTCGTGTTGCTGCTGCTGCTTCTGCTGCGGTCTGTCTGTGAGCACAGGCTCCTGTTCTTTTTTGTTTTTTCTTCAACAATGACCTCCGGCTTGATGCCTCAGCAGCCCTCAGACCCCACAAACTTCTTGTGCAATGCAGAAGTGGGGGTGCAGTGGGGGTGGGAGGTGGGGGTTGTCCTTGCCCGGCTGCTTTACTCAAGCAACCAGACGTGTGGTCTCTCAATCGACCTCGACAGATAACAACACAGCCCAGCTCCTGTGATTAGCAGACCAGTCGTTTCTCTCTCTCTCTCTCTCTCTCTGTCTGTCTCCATGTCTTGGAGTGTAGGACAGGAGTGGTGCTGGGCTGGGCGGTCCTGGGGTGGTTCTGGCAGACTAACCTTGAATGGCTCTCATCAGTGCTCTTTTCTGGATCAGGATGTTTTATTGTTGGTTGTATCAGGTAATCTTTCTGTTGCAGCGCACTGATAACCTTCACTCCGGGGGTGACTCCCATATAATCTGTTTCCTTTGTGCCCCAGAGTCTTCTTATCCCTCTGGGAGTGGACGAAGAAAAGGGCTGGTTGTGGTTCAAGACTGTGGTTAAACATTCAGCACTTGTCTCAAGGAGACATGAGTACCTTAAATGTCACCCACCGTTTATTTTTGGGAGTTGCCCTGTTAAAAATGTACACAGTCTTAAAATAAGAGAGCGAGAAAAGCTTGGCAACATTACAAGGCTCCAAGACGAACTGGGAAATACTGCCGTAAAAGTTTTCAGTGCTCATAAAATTGAACGTTTTTTCTTCCCTTCCTTTAACATGACAGCTCAGGAGAAGACCTTGCTCTTATTTTACAATGCCACTCAATCCCTGGGAGAGGCCCTTGTTTACAGCCAAAAAATGTCACCGTAAAGATTGTACTGCCACTCGCATTTTCTCACCCCAGCAACCCTGGGGCCTCCCTGGACTCTCCAAACCTCTCTGAAACATTCCCTCAGCACTGAGAGTCAAATAACCAGGTCAGACCATTTTGACATCTTCTTTTCTGTCCAGAATATGAAACTTTTTGTCGAAGGTGACTTTTGTCAACACCATTCTCTTGCCCCAACCCCACCCCACCCCATCCTATCCTACTGCTACCATCTGCTGGCCTTAGAATGTGTCACTTGATGTGTAACAGGGTAATGATGGGAACGGCTTGACCTTGAGCGGGTCCGAGCAAGCATCGCTGCTCACGCCTTTGTTCCGGTGCCGTGAGGCAGGACTAATGGGGCTGAGACGAGTGCGTCGGGGCTCTAATCCCGCACGACAATTTTTTAGCTGCCGCTGGAAGTTCAAGGACTGGAGCGAATGAGAACTGCAACCAACGCCACACTGCTCGGACTCCTACACCTCCCTACTGTGTGTCGGTAGTCACAAAGCCCTCCTCCTCCTCCTCCACGTCTCTCAGGACTGCTCCCATGGGCCTGTTTGAAGCAGCCGCCTCTCAGGTTACCACCAGAGGGAACTGAGAGAATGAGACACCTCCCCCATCACCACAAAAGCCTCCTCCTCCTCTTCCTTCACCTTCTCTTACCAAACAACCCAAAACAACATGCAAAACCCCTCCGAGCCATTTAACACATCACTCTCTCCAGCGGACCCCCCCTTGCCCTCCAACACCACCACCACCACCACCATCAAGTAAACACATCTCCATCCTGCACCCCCATCCCCGCCACATCTCATATTTGTGCTGGGCCTGTTTTTATGACCATGTTAGTGAACCGTCGCTTTTCCGCAGAGCAGCCACTGTTAACACAGCTGAGCCACATTAGGGACTGCTGCGTGCCTCCTATGCCCTTTACCTGTGGCTGCAGGGCTTTGCTGGACATCCCCCTTTGTTTTTTCTTCCACAAGGGTGCAGAACCCTTCTCCACACACACACAAACATACACAAACACACACACTCATTGGACACACACACATACCCATTGGTCACACACACAAACATACCCATTGGATACAGCCACACACACACACACACACACACTGGACACACATACCCACACTCACAGACAGACTGCGAGACTGTGTGGCACCTCTCAGGAGCTGTAATATATTTAATTGCCCATGGTGCTGCTGTTTATCTGAAATTCTGTTCGACAGGATGGCAGCTGCTGGGTTGCCTTTGGCTACATCCACTTTGCATCAATCCCCGCTGATAATTTGTGAAAGGATTGGCTCGGCTAACTAGACGGCATCCACAGCACTCATCCATCAGGGCATTGGAAGCCTATAGCAGGGCTTGAAGAGGCAGAGGTGGAGGGGGTGCACAAGGCTAGCCAAGCATCGTGAAAAAACAACATATTTTACTGGAGCAGCGGGAGCAATGCTGGGACATGGAGCCAAGGGCGATCCAGATGCTACTACCGCAGCAGGGCTTTGCCACGGCTTGGCGTACCCCTCTCTCGCTGCCTTTATGGGCAAACGCTCTACTCGTCATCTCCTTCACCCCTCCCTTCCTCGTCTGCCATCCTCTCATCTCTTCCTTTGCCAATGGAACAATATCAATAATTAAAGTCACAGGAGATTTAGCCACTCTATGTGATCCTCTCACGTTACCCATAAATCCACTTTTTTCATCCAAATAATAGAATTTGGCCCAGTGACAATTCCACATTACTCAAATAATTTCACTCTTGAAGTGCAGACATGCATCTAATATGTATTAGAGGCAAATAAATGAACCTTAAGCACTGGTTGTGTATTTTGTACATAAAGGAGATAACACTTGTAGCCACCCACAGAGATATTTGATTTGTAGGAGGCTGTACAGACACTAAAACTGACTGAGAAACACATGGGCAGATTCCTGGGTGAGACTGATGCTCAGGTCTTAAACACATTTGACACGGCTCTGTTTTGGCTGCAAAGAGGCAATTTGCATTCCAGTGGAGAGAATGAGAGTGAGCAGACCTTTCCTGTTGAACCTTGAACCGTTAAGGGATCTGTCTGTGGCGCGTTTGTGCGTTAGTTCCTCTGAGATGCATCACCCCAGTCCCCCCAACATACACACACATACACACACACATTTCCCCCCAGAAACACTGTTCTTCTTGGGACTGTAACTCGAGAGGTTCGTCGTCACGCTCCATATCACCCTACCGACCCCCAGCCCAATTATATGGCCCGACCCAGGTTTGATGACATAACCCCGCCGGGCTAAGGTGCCGTCTCTCGGTGGGGTACCTCACGTCTGTCACGCCACGTCAACCCTGCATACTAACCAGCCACTTCCCAGGCTTATCCCAAGGGAGGTACAAGAGGAGAGGAGAGGAGAGGAGAGGAGGAGTATGACTTAACCACTTCAGCCTCTTCAGGAGAGCTCAGTCTCTTTATGAGTGTCTGGGAGGACAGAGACTTAAGCCCTGTTGACATGTATCTAGATTTTTTTTTAAATGGACATTTTTGCTTTATCCGTTTGGGCCACTCGTTTACACATAAACAGTGTTTTAGCCACCTCAAACAGATATTTTTTAAACGGCCTGCAAAGCAGAGATTTTTCAGAACACTGTATTTTCTGGATTCCACTGGATACGTTTACACACAATTTGAAACAAATAAAGGGCTAAAAAAAATACCCATTTATAAAAATATCTAGATGTGTGTGAACAGGGTCTTAAGTCTTCAAAAGGGATATGAGTGAAGCTCAGGTGGCACTTATAGTCTGAGTGCAGAGATTTTCAGTGTGCTTCATACCTGGGATCTATTTAAAAGCATTAATTTCCGAATATTATAAAACCATTTCAATCGGAACTTGGGAACATTTAGGATGATGTTGGCTGTTGGCTTCAAATTCCAAATTCTTGTAGTAGGTGATATAGAAGATGCCTGAGTGGATAAATTTGAAAATATGACCCCAGTCTCACATTATGTTCCACTTCCCTATGATAAACCACATCATAATAGGAATTGTAATTAAAATGCATTTCAATTAGATTCTCCAATAAACATATTGGACAACTAACAAGAGAGAGTGATTAACAGTCTGCTGCATACGTAAATCTCTTGTTTTTATTACAAAGGATTCTGGGCAATCTGCTTCACAGCTCCCTTTGAGCACATGAGGAGAGACGTGGTCTCGTCATTAACTCTGTAATAATTGTCTCTGCTAGATACCTTCAGGGATCGTTCCCCAACCGTGTCGGTAATATTTTTAGAATCTTGGGGGGTTGTGAAAAGTGGTGGGGGGTCTTGCATTTCCAGTAAATTGCATGGTGGGAAATATGTTAATGCCCCCAGTGGCTAAGACGTGATCTCTGTGCTCAGCAGTTATCCCATATTATTTTGAAATATGCAGTGTGAGCAGTACGGGCAATGGCATCTGCCACTGGTGGGTCGGCGAGCAAAGGCCTGGGTCCCGCTTTGATATTTTCCACGGAGTGGCTGGGGCTGGTCGCTCCCAGATATTTGACTTCACCTTTCAAATGCTGATGGTAAGGAAATGCGTTCAACAGCCTTTTACTGCGGTGGGAAGAGAAGGACAGAGGGGTCAGGGACCATGTTTTTGGGCATAATTTCTATTTTGTGACGAACTGAGCGTGGCATTGACTGACCTCTCATATCACAAAAGTGAAAGCTGCCATACTGCAGACCATTTTAGAGACAGAGTGTTACTGAGGTTAGAGTCTGCAATCTACCAGCTAGATTACTTGTTTCAAAGACAAAGGACAAACACACACTGGATTCTTAAAATAAGATTTTTTTAATATTACTTATTATCATAAAGATATATTTACACACTTTACAGAAATAGAAAATAAAAACACAAAGCTACGCATGAAAAGGAAAATAAAATAAGTACTCCAAGAGCTAAAGCTTATCTTTTATAAATTAGAAACCAAAAGTTCAAATATGTACACAGTATTTCAATTTCTGATACACTTGTTTTTAAATGTCATTAATTTATGTCATTTATTTTTGCCCAGTTCAACATCAAAAACAGAGACAGACTGTACTGTACATTTGGCCTGGCAAGTAACATGAGCACACACACACACACACCTTTTAACTGGATAAAAGAGAAGGGAGGACTTATACACTGTCTGTACGGTACTGTGCTTGTCACCTACTAATACTGATGAGGACGCCGGTGTTGCCTGTGGAAGTGTCAGTGGGGCTCCCCTAGGACTGTGAGCCCAAAACCAGGGGTGTGTTTCCCAAAACCATAGCTGCTAACCAGTTAGCAATTTAGTTGGTTGGCAATGGGTAATGGCACTGCAACCAACAAAAATGCTAACTAAATTAACTAAGTTAGCTAGTTAGTGGCTAACGAAGTTAGCAACTATGGTTTTGGGAAATGCACCTCAGAACAGAACAGGAGCAAAATAGAGTGTTGATAGTCTATGATACCAGAGTATGGATTATTTTTCTTCCTTTTTTTAACACCAGGGCCAAGGTGACACCAATAGCACTATGGATATGTACGTTCTAAGAGACTCCCAGGTTTTAGCCTGTGCCATGACATTAGTCGTGTTTTTTCTCAGTAGGTGTGTAGCCTAGCAGATGCTAGACACAGGCCAAAGTGACATGGTAGCATGTGTGAGAAAGAGGAGAGCCTTGTGGCGTGAAGTGTGAAGTCAGTTTCTTTTTCTTTCTTTTTTTTGTTGTGGGGTAATGACCCGTTGCTGAGCACAATGCCGCACTAGCGGGGGAGAGCTAATCAAGTTAGCCTGTCGCTGGATATGCCTGCTGCCAGACTGAATTTCACTCACCGAATTCCTCAGTTTACTACCTCAGACACAGCTAGGTGACGAGCTCATAAGCAGCAGAGCAGTCACATGCCTAACACCATTTTCTTTTCAACGCTAATGATTGGTGAAGGTGGCCCTTGTGGGTATGGTGCATCTGGTGGTTCCTACTGTTAAGAACTTGGCCATTATTTCCTTGGTTTACCTTAGCTTCCTACGCACTTGCATCTACAATCTTCTCAACATCTTGTATATCCTGACCTATTACATTTTCCAAGCCAAATGCACATCTTTTTGTATGTCTGAGAGAGGGATAAAAAGCTGAAATGTATTCATGAAAAACATGCAGAATACAAGTGCACACAGGTTTCTTAGGCCTTGGGAAATGAACAAAAGCAGAGCTTGAGAACAAACTCGCTGAGTAAAATGTATTGGTTTGCCACTTCGGTGTTAGTCTGGTTGGACGCATTTTGTGTCCTGTTTTATCTAACCAAGCCCCATTGAACCTGATGCACTCTTACTTGAGGGGAATCATCAGGGGCACTGCACAGAGAGAGAGGTCTGAGACAGCCTTGACGTATCTATGACATCGATTTTTTTTTTCGTGTAGCAGACTAATTTCTATACTGTTACGACCACAAAAAAAGAAAAAGAAAATAAATAATTATTGTAAAAAAAAAAAAAAAAAAAAAAAAAAATATTCCATACAGCTTTCCCACGCTGTATTTCCATGTTTGAAGTAAGCTTTGGACAACCAGCTAGACAAGAATCAGTCAAAAAGGAATAATTGTCACAATACACTGGAAAAACATTACATGCCAAGGAGACTTGTTTTTCGGGATACATTTTTCCAGCAGCATAATGGAATTGCAAGAAAGTGCAGCCTTGCATGCCCGTACAGAGAGGACCAAAGCCAGGTGATTGACAGGAAAAGGGGGAGCCGAGACAGAGGGAGGCTTTGGATTCCTATCTCATTTGAGAGATCTTACTGTTCATTCGTCTGTGGATGTGTGTGTTTTTTTTTTCATTTCTCCAATCCGCCTGATAGAAAGCCAGCATCACCAGGGTGTAGCTATGGTGATGGGTAATGGGGAGAGCACTAGACAGAGAGAGAGAGAAGAGTCCGGGTGGGGGTGTGTGGTGGTGGAGGGTTTGGTTTGTAGAGTCATGGCTCTAGTAAACAGGGGTGGAGTGCAATGGGGGGTAGGGGGTCTCGGAGACAGCGGTTTATTTGACTTTTTCTCCCTGGAAGGGCTGCTCAGCTGGTGCAGATGGTGAAAGATACATTCATGAGAAGATGGTGTGGAATATAGGCGTCACTCCGCACCATGGTGGTGACTCTCCAGACAGGAAAGAGGAAATGGGGATTCTTTTTTATTGTTTTTATCATTCTTTTTCTTTTTGTGTTATCATGTTTTTAACGCCTAGTTTTGACTAAAATCCTATAAAAAGTGCTCTGGGGTCAGACTGGATTCATTCTGAGGGGGGAGCTACTCTGTGACTGTCACAAATTTGGGATTCACAGTGCCCTCAGATTGGGATGCATTTTTAATCAGAATGAGTGCGGCTCGGTCTCTACAACCTTGCCTCATCTTTGAGCGCTCTCTTGTCAAGAGGAGCGCCATGTGCCTTTGAGTGTTCCGACACAACACTCTCTCTTCTAGTTCCACAGAGGGAGGAGAAAAAAATGTCAGCAGGTCTGTTTTTGATGATATTGAGACTTCCAAAAAAGAAAAAAGAAAAAGCTAAGCTCTGCCAACTCTGTGGCCAGACAGAGCACGTGACTCATAGACGGGGTGTCGGGGAGTAACAGTCTCGTAAAAGCCTCATGACAGGTCTTGGCATCAGACTGAAATAACATTAAGCTACAGACACGAAAAGGACAGAGTGGTTTTGCGTTGCGATTGAAAAGAGCACACTGCATGACTCTCCTGCTACCAGTTTGCCAGCTGTGGATGGGGGGCTAGTACTCTCAGCCATCTGCCGTGGGGGTTTGTCGTGTGTGTGTGTGTTTTGCTTTTTTATAGCGTGGCGTGAAAGTCGGAGGTGGGGGTCGGGTGTGGTCGCGACCTGAGCCAGCCTGCCACTCTGGCCTCAGACACTCCTGACTTTGACAGGGGTCCGTCTGAGATAGATTATCCCGGGGTTTTAATGAGCGGAGCGATCAAAGCTGTGGCCACCTGCACTAAAGGAGGCTCAAGCTGCAAGGCAACAGCTCCCGGTCAGGTGGGAAGGGAGGGGAATAACATAAACACCTTCAAAGTGGGACAGAAACCTGGATGCGTGACAATAGTGTTGTGTGTAAATATATAGGCAGGGAGATATAGTTTTATATAATGCATACATACATTTAGATACATTTTGTTTGTGTGCGTGTGTGTGTGTGTGTGTGTGTGTGTGTGTGAGATTAAATGTACGTGTATTCGTGTGCATGAGAAAGAGATTCTTAAATAAATGCACAGAGCATAGACGATTCTGGTATAGGCTTGTATCACAGCACCCTGAGGAAATTAAAGAAAGACAAAAGAAAAAAAACAAAACGAAACAAAAAACAAATAAAACAGAACAAATTCCAGTATGATGTAAAGGCATAGTGATTACATCAATATGTGTCTCAATGGTTGGGGGTGGGGGAGGAGCCAGCTCAGGACATAGAGCACTGGCGGTAGGCGTTACGTGGTAGAACTGGGCTGGAGCTGAATGGCTGCTTTAAAAGCATACAGTGGTTTTGGTTTGGTCTAATTTCTCTCAGACGCCTACCTGACTTTTATGGAAAAAAAAACAAAAAAACATTTTAACTAGTTCTTGGACTCGAGTTAAACAAACAAATCAACAACAACAACAATAACAACAAAGGAAAACAAAACAAAGCAATAATAATAAAAGCTGTTTTGGATGAGGACTGAATGTGAGCGAGTCAGTGTTTGGAGACTTGAAATAAGAGGTAAATGTGTTTGCTTCTGTCTCTCCTGGCAGCATTGTGGAGTAGATGGAGTATTTGGCACTTCATCTGAAGGTGGCGTGGGTCACCCCCAGGGTCTGGAGTGGACCACCCCGGCCAGTTAACAGTCGAGTAAGAGTCGGCCGCAAAACGCAGCTCTTGGGTTTAGGAGGCAAGGACTCAGGACAATGTCGCCCAGCCACTGTCCTAGTGTGAGGACATGGCCGCTTGACACCCTGAAGTGCATTACTCGGGCGTCCAGAGGGTTTTAACAGTGAGCTCATGAACATGGAATCAGTTTTGGACAGAAGAGGAATCCCCTATGTGTGTGTATGTTGCAGTATGAGCAGTGTGATTGAGTGTCGCCTGTACTATATGCAGTATATTTGGGGTAAAATGGAAACTCTTCAACCCTCAGTTTATACTGTTTACTTGGTATTTGATTATAGGAGTAAAATAAGATAACAAATAAAATAAAAACAAGAATACTTAAAACAGTGGTAACTAATTCAACCAGCAATGGTAGTTAAATTAAAAAAAAACAACTGATATGGTGATAAATATATTGCAACAGACAGGTGGGAAAAAAATAAAAGATCTGTACATGCTATTGACCTGGCTTCTATTGGATCTCAGAAATCATTCGATTCAAAAAACAGGATTACATCAACAACATTGGATAATGCCATTACATTTGGTTCTCTGTCCTGTTCCCCCTCATCTAATAATTCCCCCCCTGTTCTCAAACCAGATAGAACCTCACAGCAATGGAATGCGGGAATGTGGTCACCTTGAGTCAGACAGAGAGGATGAGACTAGCCACACCTTGAGGATGACACTGACGGCTTTCGTTTTTCTAAGACTGTTTTGGACCTGGCTCCCCTGGTGGAGGTGGTGTGGGGACACACATGTCATGCAAACTGTGTGCAGCACAGCGGGGAGTGTGTGTGTGGGGGGGTGGCATCAATGACAGGAGGGCTCTATAAAGCAAACAAGAGAAAAACAGGGTGGGGAGGACGGGGGACAGAGAGAGGGAGAGAACGATGGAAAAGAGGGAGAGGACAGATAAAATAATCTGGTAGCTCGGGCTCAACACCCCCCACCCCCCCACACACCCCTTGATCCTGGCCCCCCCAGGTCTTGGTAGAGCTTGAGGGTGGGTGGCTCGTCCTGGTTTTTATGTGGACAGAAGAAGAGTTGCTTGAAGAACCAGCAGGTGCTATGGACATCACTCTTCAGACTGGGGCTAGCGTAGGCCCCTCGTAGCAAGGCCCCCCAAGGCAAAGGAAGAGCATTAAATCAGAACCTGGGGGAGGGCGCTCGAAGCAGTGCCTGCAAAAAGCCCAGAGAGAGACAGAGAGACACACCATAAAGATAGAGCATTTTTTCCCTCCTCACACACACACACACACACACACACACAAGTAACACACACACACAAGCAACAACACAGCACAGAGTATAGCTCTAAGTTAAGTTCATACTCTACTCTTGAGACCGTGATGGAAGACTTGACCTAAAAAAGGGGGGGAGGAGGAATCACTCAAACAGCCATTAAACCTGCGTGTTCAGTGCACAGCACAATAAATCCCTGCCTGACGCAGATCTAGGAACAATTATCCCCTTGTGGTGAAGGAGACTGCATGTTCTGTTGAGAAAACAAGCTTGGGGCATTGGACGGGTTCCTTGCAATCTTATTGTAATGCTATTCTGTTGTCCCCATCTTTTCCTAGTCAATTATTCCAAGAGATTGTGCACAGTCGGGAGGTTCTTAGGAGGCTTTGTTACAGGACAACAGAGTCCTCTGATTGATAAGAATCATCTCTTGTCTAGCAATGCACCTGGACATATTTCTGTGCTTGTGTAATGTTGGGACACTGATGGATATCTGCATGCCTGCCTGCTTATTGCTTTGGTTCTTTGCCTCTGCTGATTGTCTGCAGGTATTGTTTATTTTTGCTGTTGTGTGTTTCCCTGAATGTGGACTTGCCCTTATGTTCACCTCATTAAGTAAACACACAAAGCTCATCTCAAAGCCCTCCGCTACAGAAACTCATCTACCTGCAAAAAAAAAGATCTGGTATGTACTGTCTCTTAGTGTTTCCTATGTGCAGATACTTTGCACAGTGGCTGTTTTGGTCCAATTGACTGCTTCAGGAAAGAAAAAAAAATTGAGGAACTGCTCTGCGGGGCTAAGTCATGGCTAGGTGTCCATCTGTTGAAGCAAAACCTGTCCTACAATCTCATGGTGCGTCTCAAAGCTGGAGGGCATTTCTGGACAGTGTTCTCTTTCTCCAACATTCTCTAATGCACTTTGGCAGGTGAGTGTTGGAAGGGAATGTGTTTAAATTTGACTGTAATTCTTCTCAGTTCTTGTGACGTCTGCTGAATGTCTACCCTCAGGAGCCCTGTCGTATATGCCGTGGAACGCAATGGAGTAATTGAGAATGACAGTGTGTCCACGCATGTGTGAGGGAGCGTTTAAGTGTGCTTGTAAGTGTGTTAGTGAGTGTGTGTATTGGAGTGTGTAGGAGGGTGTAGGCACTGATAGGCCTTGTTTGAATTAAGTTCAAGGTAGTATCTTCCATTCACATGCAGTTCTAATTAAAGTTGGAGTGTCTGTTGAATGACTTATCCATAGCTCAGCACAAAAGTAATCAGATTTTTTTTTTTAACATTAGTTCCCCCTGAACCTAACCCTAAAATTGATCCTGCTTGGATTCTTCTCTCTTGGGTGGAACAACACTCCTCTCCAGCTGTTTACAAAGCCCAACTTTTTCCCAACTGACAAGGAAGAAGGCAATGGGAGCATCAGTGTGGAAGGCAAGAGGGAAAGAAAAAAGAGCTGCAAATGAGGCCCTTTTATGTTGACACTCTCTTGGTGTGGCCCAGTTCTCTGGTGGTTGTCAGGCTGCGTAAAAGAGTTAATTCTACCCGTCAGCCAACGCTCTCCGTTGGGGCTTCCTTGATGATGTGTGAGGCCGGAGCACCAGCGTGCTGGAGGGTTTACTCACAGTACACTGGCCAGACCCTTTTTAAAAAAAACCTGCAGTCCAGACAGGTTTGTTTTGAGTTTGAGAAGTTTTCCGGTGGGGGATATCGGGGGGGGCACGATCTGCTTCGGCCCAGTAGGAAATCAACATGAGTGTGGATTTAGATTTTCAGCTCCCGAGACGCAATTTATTACCACTGACGTTTCCTATTTCCGTTTCTCAAGAGAGGCCGACGGAAGCCACCTCATCACTTCATTGCACAAGAAACAGAAACTGCCTGCAAATGGTACGAGTTAATTTAGCAATGCATCTACTGTACAATGCAATACATCTAACATAGGCCTGTGCGTGGTTTTGAGTTTCCAGGGTATCACAAAGTACTCACAGCAATCTAGTGCTAAACTCTTGACTTGATTAACATACCGGTCAGGTCAAGTGCACTGGTGTGCCTCAGCTTACTGTGTATGAGTGATGCGGCTGAAAAGTTCTGAATGCGGTGAACTTTGAACCCAGGCGGTTCTGGAGGGGCACTGAGGACGGGCGCGGGATGAAAGGCGGCGTTCTCGGCCCCTCGTCTCGCATGAAGTGCTCTTCACTGACTGAGATGGGCCTGGCATTGTGAGTCACTGAGCCGTTTCCATTTAATAGAGCTACACAACTTCCTGCGGCTCGTCCCTTTTGTGCCCGCTGGCCCCTCTGAGATTCTGAAAACAAGCATTGACCGCCTGACGCATCCAGAGAATGCCTCCCTCTCTCTCCACTCTCTCGCCCTCTCTTTCTCCCTCTCTCTCTCTCCCTCTCTCTCTTTATTGGACGGGTTGGCCATTGAGGGTTGTGAAGTTTTGTGTTGTGACCGTGCCGTCCCCTTGGTCTTTGTGTGCACCTCTGCAGTGACGTCGTCCTGTTTTCCTCTGCGCCAGCCGACAAGCGTGAGAATCGAGGACTTATTCCCAGTGTATATAAAAGTGCTTGAACAATGACACCCCCAACAACAACAACTCCGGAAAAGCAAAGAAAAAAAAAAAGATTTCAAAAGATAAAAATCCAAAACATAATTCACCATAGATTGTAAAAATCCTCTGGGAGATGAAAGGGTGCGAATATCTCACTTTTTTATGGCAGTCAGCCTCCGGACTTTTAAAAGCCATTAAAGTGCGTCATTAAAGGGGCTGTTTCTGTTTGTGGGGTTAATTTACTGCGGGACTCTGCAGGCTGGCTTGGCATGATTGGCACCTCCTGTGGGGGCATTGTGTCCCACAGGGCTGTCTTGTCTCGCCTTGGGGTTTGTGAGAAAGTTGTGAATGGGTCCCAGCCTTTCGGTCAATAGTCCATGGAGCTCGACTTGGCCCAGCTTCTGTCAGGGTGGGTGGCTAACTCTCCCCTAGGCTATCTGGTACCAGAGGCCTACAGTTCGACATGCTGTGAGGTGAATGCAAGCCAGTGCATGTAATAGATATCTGTTTGGAAACTGGACATGCTTCTGGTTTTGAAAGGCGTTTGTGTACATTTCTTCCACTGAAATAGCAGTTTTCTGAGAGATTGTATAAGCTGTCTTTTTCTCCAGTGATTTCATGGAGACTTTGCAGGCACAAGGTGAAAACCTAATATTCACACTGGCTGCAAAGATGAAAGAGACTTCACACAAAGCCTTATTTTCCCACACAACAAGTCAAATATGCTTTTTCATGCGAAAAATAAACCAAAATCCTCACGGACGTGAAAGTCGACACCAGCGAGTATTAGCTTTAGTAAATGGTTTTAATTGGCTTTATTCGGAATAAGAGAAACATTTACATGAGAGAGAGAGAGAGAAAAAAAGAGACTGAGACAGGCAGGTAATGTTTCTGTGTACTTTGGAGCAGCAGTTTTTGATGGTTACGTATCACGTTTCATTCCATCACAAAGAACCGTCTGAGGTGAATGGAGGTTTTGGGCTCCACAGTTTGGGCAAAGTCCTGTAATCTCATAATAAGAAGTCGTTTTTCTGTGCCAACAACAATCTCCGAGAGTGGTGGTGCAGTGAGTATGTTGGGAAAGAGTTTAGACAAAGGGAAATGATGGCCATTTGCATTTGCAATACACAGATTCTAGTCTTTCTTCCCCACTCTCAGGGACAGCTAGGCTACCATTTCTATTATTCCGTTGTTTGTTTGGTTTTTTTTGTATTGTTTTGTTTATGCGCTCACCTTGTTCTAGAACGGCATGGGCCCCTTGTGAGAGAGGCGGGGTCGAGGACGTCTCCTCCTCCATCCATTGGGTCTTTGGCTCCTCCCACCTCTGGTAGGGTTCTGCTGGACAGGGCTCCGTGCCGTGTCCACCTCCTCCAAACCCTTACTGTGCTCTGTGGAGGCCATTGGACCTGTCAGCAGAGAAACACACACACACAAATAGAAGGGGCTTTTAAAAGCTTATACTATGGATAAACAGAACAGAGAACCACCACAGAATCATATTTAAACCAAATGTACATGTTTACATTGTTGTTTATACATGCATGTCTACACCGCAATTTGGAAAACACATCAAAGTATAACACTATATACGCCTGGCTTCTAGCTGCATAAACTTCCCTATACACACACACAGTATGTCCGTGTATAAGCTGCCGAAGAGTAGACTTTACATAAATATACTGCACAATCAAACCAAGCTGTACCACTACACTCTCTTAGTTCAGAATCCTTCATATAGGAAATGCCTGTTTCCTTCCCTCTACTCAACTACATCAGACGGAATAAAACCTTGGAACAACAAGAAAAGAAAGGCAAAGCAAGCGAGCGGGCTTCAATTTCATCCCAGAACTTCTGAGCCGTAATTCCATTTCACTCTTGGCATGATGTTCACCGCGGGAATCAGAACACCGACACCACTCTTAATTCGATTCTCTCCCTTATCTCTGTCTCTCTGAGAGGCGTCTGCTGCAGGCCAGAGGTGCACAGGCGTCCGAGAACACAGAGAATATTCTGTGCAGCCTGCATAGCGTGTGTGTGTGTGTGTGTGTGTGTGTGTGTGTGTGTGTGGCCTTCTCTGACTGCCTTAGCAGGTTAGCATTGAGCTGGAGGGGCCTGGGTGGTGGGAGCCACATGTGTGTTTAACACAGAGGGGAAGTTGGAGCAGCATGTCTCACGTCTACAGTCACCCTGCCTGAAAACCACAGCTGTCACACACACACACACACACACCAAACTTTGAACTTGCCATTGCATCACTCTGTTTGATTTAGCAAAACAAAGCACAGCATGTCGAAAGTATATATTTGTATGACGGTATGTGTGTGCATCTGTGTGTCTGTGTGTGTTTGTGAGTGTGTGTATGTGTGTGTGTGTGTGTCAGTCAGCCCGTCGGTCCCTGTGTGCCCAGATGTTTTTAGTCATCTCTCAATAAGAGTGGGAAGCCTCTTTAAGCCTCTTGCGTTTTTGGAGTTTGATCTCTATCAGCATTCCCCCGTAACCTTTCCACCTCCTGGCCAAGTGAAAGCAATCCTCCTGTGAGATCGCCTTATTTAAGGAGCGCCGCTTGGGCCCTTACTGTTATTGAGGTGTTAAATGTGGCATTTCATATATGATCCCTCTGACTTTTTGTCCCTTTGATCCCCCCGCCCTCCATTCTAGACCTTTCTCACGTACAGACTGTGTGTTTCAAAGATTTAACTGTCTTACAGAGGAAAAATTCAGGTTGTTGCAATTCCATTTTGCAGCCTGAATGAACCGAACCAGATGAAAAGCCCATAAAAACCGGCTCAGTCATTCTGCACTCATCAATCTTCTTCTCCGGGGCTCTGAAGCAGGGAGCTCATGACTCTTTAATCGCACACACACACACACACACACACACACACACACACACACCACACACACACCTGCTTCCTGCTTTGCATGGTCCACTTCATGGCTCTATCAGCCCAAGTGGCACCACCCAGTTTTCCTCCATTTATTGATAATATCACTCAACCTGCCACCATCTTGAAGGAGTCCTTTGTGCAATGGCTCTATGCAGATGTGCTGAGTGAAGTCCTCTCACTCTCCCTCCCCCTCATCCTGACCTCAGAGTTCTCAAAGCTCACGCCCTCAGCCTGAGTGTCTCGCCACGTCTTAAAGAAGGCATCTCTCAGCCACAGAGGCGTAAGTGCTGTGCCTCAAACGTAAACAGAAAACCCCATTATCCTTTTCCTGTCAAGAGCCTGAGTGATGTCACTCGCATTGGGACAAGACATTCCTCTCTTAAGATGTCCTCAGGGAGTAACATATCTCTCACGCAGCAAAGAAGTATTTCTTGAAACTAACTTTGAAAAGCTTAAATACTGAAAATAAAAAGAAACCCTATCCTATAGATTGAAAGAAACTAAGTACTCTATGCTTATATAACACCAAGTGATGTTTGCTCTTAGACTAATATCTCACTGCAAGAAAAATACCATTTAGGTTGCCAGAATCAATGAAATCCAATTATGTGGTTTTTTAGTGAATCTGGATGGTAGGCACAGTAGGCTAATTAGCACGCTAACAAACTGCCAGACGGCTGGAAGACGAACGCCTTCAGATATTCTGACCCATCTCCCAATAATGAAGAAAATTCACTCTGGCATCTTCCTGGAGAGAATGCAAATAAGCCCAGACTCAATGAATGTTGAATGTCAATCTCTGTGGGAACTCCACTGCCTGCACACAGAATATTCTGGAATCACACCTCGTCAACTGATTTTAACCACATTTGCAGCATTATGGGGGAGATTTAGACGCGTATAAAATGAGGGGGAACCGGGCCTTCAGGCTGCAGACTGCCTATTTCCAAGTGCTTTCAATCTATACCTCACAAATTCCTGCCTGCTTAAGTTCTCCTTTTTCTCTGCTAATCGTCTTTTTGGAAGCATATTACATGCTAGCCAGAAAACACAGGATTGATTTATTCGCCGCAGAGAAAAGACTGCATATTTCACCATTTCACAGAAGGATGGGGTGATGGGGGGGGGGGGCCTTAAAACCATTTTTCCCCCTCAGGCTTTCTAATCCCTGCATTATCCCCTTGTTATTGTACCAGATAGTGAATGAATGGAGGAAGTTTACACATTCTGTCTGCATTCGACTCATTTCTTTCTAATCTGGGGGGGTTTAGCGTGTAAAAAATCCCCATGTGTGAGCTGGTGGAGAAGCCTGACAGGAGACCCACCTCCTCCTGCCCTGCCAGGGCCTGTGTAATACCCTCCTCCTCCTCCACCCCCCCACCAACACCACCGCTACCACCCTGCCTAGACTGCCTCTCAGCTTCTCCTCTCACTGCAGAGAAGGACAGAGAGAGAGGAGAGAGAGAGACAGAGAGAGAGAGAGAGAGAGAAGCTGGCTGTTGGTCCTGCTCCAGCCGAGCGGAGAATGCTAATGAAACCAAACCATCAGTCAGCTGAATGGCCCCTCTTACATGACATTGATACACACATACACACACACACAGGCACACGTGACAGAGCAGACAATGTACATTGCTTTGCTCACAGTGAGCAGAGATCTATAGGGGTATGGATGGATGCATGGAAGCAGGGGAAGTGCATGCAGGATGGGAAGATCTTGCATCTGTGCTTCAGCAGGCAAACCTGTAATTACACCTTAGACAGAGCAGAGCGGAGCAGTGTACAACTCAACCCATCAACATCACTCTCCTCCACGAACCCCCACTCCCACCCCCACCACCAGCCCACCTCCCCAGCTCAGCTATGGCTGTCACAACCTCCAGCTTCGTAATGAGACAATTTAGATGTTTCCTGCCAGAGCAAGCTGTCAGGCACTGCTCAACGCTGGGGTAGAGCTAGGAAGGGGAGTGGAGCCTTGCACATAACCCCCCCCCCCCCCCAACACACACACACAAATATACACACACACACACCCTCTCCCTCAGGACCATCTTCTCCACTGGATGTCCATGGATGCTGGATGGAAGGTGGGCTAATGAAAGCTGTGACTGTGATCAAGCAGATGCTTAATGCTGTTTATGAATCAACTCAATTAAACAATTAAATTGCCACTGCTACTGGGAGTTGAGCATTGAGCTGGTGGAGTGCGTTTAAAGGAAGTGTGTGTGAGAGTGTGTGGGTGGGTTTGAGTGAGGGTGGAGGTGGTGGGGTGGAGAAGAGAAGATTGGAGTTTCTCTGACTTTGTCATCACCATTGACTGCTTCTGCGCTCCTAGCGGTGGGGAGCTCCAGCGCGGCGCATTATATAACTCAGATGCTGCCTGACTCACATGGTTCTGCGTCGCAGACAGACGAGACTGAAACAATAAACAGCAACAATAACACCGACAGCTCATCCTAATGCAATCATCTGCTCCGTATGTCTCCTAAGTCCCCAAATCCCGTCAAAATTCAGAAACCTTCTGTCCCATTATTAAGCTATAACTGATGCCAGCGATACATGCAGCTAATATCTTGTCGTTTCTGCTCCCTACCCTCTCTCCTCCAAGAGGTGGGATTCAGCCCAATATGAAGGTAATACCAAAGACGATGAGGGAAGATGGTTCTCATGATACAGAGATGCTTATCACTGCATCTCCCTTCTGGAGGAGAGTACTGGGCTTATCCCAATCAGGTGGTCACTGCTTGCTGCTCTGCTCGGGTAATTCTGTCATTAAAGTTTAATAAAGTGGGAATTTTGGGTGGGAGGGGGTGTGCTGGTGTTACACAGTGGTGAGAGTCACTTCTGTTTTCCCTGGTCTTGTTGCAGATGGTGTTGAAAACAGAGAAGAGGGGAGAGAGGAGCTGGGAAAAAAAGAATAAGGAGCAAAGAGAGAGGAAGAAGAGGAGGATGAGGAAGAGGAGGAGGGAGAGAGAGGAGAGAGAGAGAGGTGGAGAGAGAGAGAGCGCTCTTGGCACCTTCACCACCATGCCTCAGCCCAGTCTGCTGATGAATGGCTTTGCTGCTGCCATCTTATCCCCACTACCCCCCCCTCCCCTCGCCAAGCTCCTCAGGTACCATCCATTATGTTGCTTTTTCTCACCAGCCTGCCTTTTTTTCTCTTCCCTCCCTCCCTCCCTCCCTCTTTCTCCCACTCCCTATCTCCATCCATTCCTCTTTGTGCCAGTCGGCCGCCGCGTCGCACAACTCCTGACAGTCCTGTCCTCATAAATTCTCCCTGCTGTCTTTCACTCAGGGTTAGTTGTACATCTCAGAGTCTCTGTCTGTCAGAGAGAGGGACTTGCCGGACTGCCAGATTTATGAAGCTGCTGCCGGTTTTGACGTCTAGGTTATTAAACACCTGTGAGTGGCCTGGATGCAGAAAGGTCCGGCGCTGTCACTGGGAAGACACGAACACAAGAGTCCGGCTCGTGTTGGCAGACAGACCAGAGACGGGTAAAAAGGGGAATAGAATTATTCACGGAAGCAGAGGTTAGGCCTTGCCACATGTAAAGACAGGGAGGCCCAGATGGGCTTAATCTCTAGTGTTCGACCTCTGGACTCCCTTTGGCCCTCCAGGAAGCAAGAGATTAGATCTACTTATAGTTTTCCAGACGAAAGCAGAAACAGGTGAGAAACATGGCTTGTTTGTGACCAAGGCGCTGTATCAATGACGCTGTATCAACAGTGCTTCTTCAAGCACGACGGCAGTGCAGACGCTTTGATGTAACCCCTGCAGGCATGCTTCAATCACTTTGGATTTAACTGTGAATCGATATTCTATTTAATTGGATTCACTGTTGTTTGTACACGGCAATAGTCTATCTCTCTGCATGGTTAGACTGCTTATGAAACAGTGCGCGATATTATCGATCAATTCGCAATGCTTTCTAGAAGACTGAAAAAACACCATATGACTGCAACCCCTCCTCCTGTCCCTTCCTCTACCAGATTTATCTATGTCTCCATCATTTTCCTCCAAGCAACATCACTTTTTTGCCTTTCTAGGACAGACTATCGTCTTTTCAAGCCTCCTTCAAGTAAACAAGCAAGCACTAGCCTGAAACTGGTTGTGATAATAGTCTGTTTGCTAGACTGGTTTGTTAGAAATTTTTGTAGTGTATATGTGTGTGTGTGTGTGTCTCTATCTAATCACCACAGTGTGAGGTGAAGGGGCACTGACATGCCACAGGGTTACCTGCTTCCTTCCTGCCTGCCTCCCAGACAGCTGTTAGCAACTCTCCAGCCATTCCAGCCTCAGCATCACTCTGAGCCCTGGCACTGGACCAATATGGTAATTGTCAGTGGCTACAGTGAATGGCTCCAGGTCAAAGGTGACAACAAGAGATAATGAGCTCTATCTGTCCACCTTCCCACACACGGTGTGTGATTTTTACACAGCGCCAAGGCACCCTGGTCTTTTTTTTTTTCTGTTGCAGAGTGGCAAATGAGATGGGACTCCCGTCTGATCTCCTTGATGCATCAAACGTTGGTACTGCTAATATTAGCCACTGGCATTAATAGCTGCTCAAATAGAACGGCAACCCCCCTGCCCTAATTTACCTGCAGTCTATGCTTTGCATTTCTATGCTTCAGTACCTGGCCACTGTAGCTGGTACCTGCTACCATGTTACCAATTTACAAGCATGGGAAACACCCTTAGAGAGCTTACTATGGTTATGTGCTATTGGAGTTATTTGTAGCAAGTTCATATATCTGCCACCTTATGAGTAGGATATTCTGTAAGCATGTTTTTTTTCTGTAACCATACTTAGCTGTGGATGAATGTGGATTATATTATTAGATTATATTTTAGATTAGACCAGTGTTTCAGAGTTATTTGTCTGAGAGTTCAGAAATATTAAGCCTGCAGTTTCTCAGGGATTTCCAGATCGGTTGTTGTCAGTGTTTTTGAGACTATAGCTGTGAATCCCATGGGGTGCGTTGCCATAGAGGTGAATGTGACGTCACAATGCTATATTCTCACCACTTCTGTCTTCAGGGACTTCATTCATTCATTAAGGTGAGAGAGGCGCTATGAATGGCAGGATCTGGCAATCTGTAAATCTCTCTAAATCACCCACACACACACACACACACACACACATGCACGCACGTATGCACACAACACATGGTATGTTTTAAGCTGCTTTTCCTACTTAATCAGGCCAGGCTGGAAAGCATACTGACCACAGGCAGACGTGTTAATCATGACACAGAACAAGCACTCAGCAAAAGCACAACTCACAGCTCACCCCCTAAATAGGCCTGCTCTGTTGAAATGGATTTGTGTTATGATGTGATCACACATACCACCGCAAGCATCTGCATGCACGCACGCATGCACGCACACACACACACGCACACACACACACACACACACCTTTCCTTAACAACCTCCTGTTAGGTATTGAGGAAACGGGCACTTCCTATTTAGCATGTGCACAATATCACCAGCATCCCTTCCCACATCCTGGAGAACGTTCTGGCTCTTTGAGGCTGAGAGCAGTCGGTCGGCTGCTTATCGTATGCCCACCAGTAACTCCGTGTGTGTTTGTGTGTGTGTGTGTGTGTGAGAGAGAGAGAGAGAGAGAGAGAGGTGGTGGGGGGTGGGTTAGATGAGAGGGGGCTTGGCAGAAACTGGTACCAATCTCCAGCCGACTTTTTTCAGACCACGTTTCCATGGCAGCGGGCATGAAAGGCGCTCAGTCCGGAGCAGAAAGAATGACATTGTCAGTTGGAATGGATCAGGTTTCTCCCGTTTACAAATTTTCAGTGCACAGGGCCTGCATGAGCAATTAGGCCCTGCTGCTGTTGCTGGGTCTACTGCAGGTTAACCCCCACTTGGCCTTCTGTTGTGATGCCCGCAGCCTGCCCCAGATTGTGTGAGAGTGTGTGCGTGTGTGTGTGTGTTAGAGTCAGCCCAACCACGGACATGTTTGACATGCAGCATTGTGTCTCCCAGGGGAAGAAATAAAAGGCCTGCTTTGTGTTGCGTGGGTCCGCCTAGAAAACAACACTGACTTAAGAAAGTTCACTTTTCATATCCACTTCCTCTGTCAGACATCAATCTCCAAGTAACAGAATGCTCTCAAAGTCGGCATCGCACTTTACAAAAACAAACAAGTCAGGTGAAATAAACACTCTCACTCTGACATGGCTGTCAGTGCTGTTTGATGTTTTACTTTCCTAACACTCACACTCTTTTTTCTTTCTTCCCCCATTTTTCCTCGTCGGGAGTGTGGGGGTGGGGGTGGGGGTTGCATGCTGATGCCTCACCACCCTGCGTACGAACTACACATGACCCAAATTAGCAAGCGTGTTTATGATGAGGTGCGAAAGCGCCTGGTTTAGGATGATCAGAGCGCTCTGCATTCAAAGGCCTGCCACTGCTGCCTGAGCTAATGAAGCCATGAAGTGTTCCAGAAAGCCGTGTACTCTTACACACACGCACACACACACACACACACACACACACACACACACGCACACACGCACAAACATAAATACACTAACACACTTATGCAAGCACATACACCTCAGCCCTCCCTCCCTCCCACACACACACACACACACACACCACACACACACACACACACACACACACACACACAAACACACACACACACACATAAATACACTAACACACTTATGCAAGCACATACACCCCAACTCTCCCTCCCACCACACACACACACACAAACATAAACAGGAACTCTACAACTCCAACCAGAGCTAAGGTGGCTAAGGTGAATCTGTGGCTAGAGGTTACTGCAGGTTGGCCCCCTCTAAGTCTGAGGAAATCAGCTCGACCAAATCAGCCAAAGCATCTTAAGTCAGATTTCTCCCGAACGGGGTCTTGTGGGCAACAGGCTGTCTCAAAGAGGATTTGTTTGGATGGGAGTGAGGGGCAGGCAGGCATTGGGAGAGTTTGAGACGGGGATATTCTACTCAGCAACCCAGGGCTCAGACGCAGTCGGCTGGTAAATGGGCGGAGACTGTGGGAGGTGCGAGCTCCCATCTCCTTGTTTCCGAAGTCTCCTGAGACAACACTGCAGGCGCGGCGAGATATTCTCAGATGGGACATTTCCATGGATACCTTCATCAGGAGCGATGAGCGTTTCCCCTACGCCTGATTGCGTCATAATGCAACCTGGGTGCCCTCTTGTCTCTCCGTGTCTAAGTCCCTTCTTCAAGTATGTGTGTATGTGTGTGTGTGTGTGTGTGTGAGTGTGTGCGTGTGTGTGTCTGTGTGAGTGAACCCGTTGACTTTGAGTTAGCTGGAGTCTACATCTCCCCTCCCCCAAAACACACACACACACATTCAATATACTCTGTGCCTCAGGCTTAGTGCCACCTTCACGCGGTGACCTTTGTGGGGTGGGGGGGCGTACTGACAAACACTGCAGCAGCTTGGCTGTTTTTTCTTCTAGTAAGTGCATTTTTTCACCCCTTATATATTTCCACTGCCTACAATCTCAGGAACCTGGCAGGGCTGCATGGCATTTCTAAATTTGCATGGAACTGTGGGTTGCAACCTTTGCCAGGCATTTGCCTGGTATTCAGCCAATAAACACAGATGTAATTACCAGTGCTGTTGCTCATCTAATTCGTGCTGTCCCAGTTTATTAGGGGGTTTAGGGGTGTCTGAGTGGATCAGTGTGAATGGATGGAAAATTGCATTTAATGAGAACTTCAAAGTTCTTAGCGCAAGCAACTTCACTCCTGTTAAGGTATGGGAACTGTTTAGTCCACATACTGCCAGCTAGGTACAGTGTGGAAAAAAAAGGAATGTTTGAGCTGAAAGAGCTGAATGATGGTTATTACATGTGGGTTAACCTGTCAGTGTTTATAGTCTTTGGGAGATGAATGTGACATTCACTAGGCCCTTAAGTAAACTGTTTGTCCGACGTAGATATATGTTTACGAATTCCGTTAATTATTTCTACACGCCATCAAGAGGAAGTTTCCGCTGTCTAGGGCAAGACGTGAAGATCTAAGTGCACACTTGTGTCCTTCTTTCCCTGGGTTCCCTGGAACGGTTTCCCTGGAAGTCCAGTTTGAGGGGCCTTGTGTTCAGACAAAAGTTGATTAGCTTAAGCTAGGGTAGAGCAGTTCCAAAAACCAAATTAAATAGCTAATGCAAGTGCTTTTCACACTGGAAAGCAAATGTCAGTGTGTAGTAGCCAGATGATGAGAAAATTACTTGATGACTGCAGAGGGAGAAAGCGAATTTCTGTTTTCTGACATAAATTGTTCTGCTAACACAGATGTTCTTCCCTTGAGAATGACTTGCTTGTTATCTGTTACCAAGTTTTAATATTTTCTTTGCCGAGAAAACATATGGTGAAATGGATGTTTACCATAACATGACAAATGCGAGAGACTTTCACACGATAAAGCAAATGCCACTGAGCAGTAGATGAATGAGTGAGATCATGATCGATGATTCAAAACATGAGGAAAAAGTGAGTCTTTGTCTTATGTTTTGCCATAAACTGATTGACTGTAGTAAGTATTGTATTACGGTCTTTCCCCTGAGAATAACTACTTCATCTCTCACACATTTCATATTTCTCCCTGTTGGAAAGCTTCCTCTGATAAGAGACTCCACAAAGACCAGGCATGTGGCTTTAAACATATGCTGTCATCTGAGGCATGGAATTATGGGTGATCTTATAGGGAGTACTGGTAAGTGTTTTCCAGCAGTTCAAAGCATCGAGAGCACTGACAATCTTTTTTTTTTTTTTTCAAAATGGCTTTCATTAATGATTCTCACTGTGCTTTCTAGACTAGTTGAGCAGGAAACCATGCAAATGGAAACGGCATCAAACATGATCAATGGCTTTGGGCTGCCTTTGAGTTCTTTTTACCTATCTGGCGCGCCATAAATCTCACATGATGTTATGATATTAAAACAGCCATTACTAAATTTCTAATTTTGCAAGGTGAAAGTTGAGTTGTGTGATACAACATGAGATGAAAGCTGATAAAACAAAAGGACTTGTTTTTTTCCTCTTCTGAGAGGAACTTGTGAGGGGAGTCAGGGGTTTGGATATCAGTGACTGTGCTTCTGTACAAGAGTAATATTTTTCCACTCCATGTTTTTTCTAATTGACCGTGAAAGTAATTAGAGAGCACTCATTTCCATGACTTGAAATATTTATTCAGCGGTTGAGCTTTTGCTCTTAATAAAAATGTCCACTCTGATCGCATCAGATTGGCAACCACTATAAATGTAACACTTAATGTTTGAAAAGGGAGCCATAAATCACATTAATATCAGACCCCTGGTGGAAACGGCCAGCCGCCCAGCATATCTGGCTTTAATTAAGCCGTCCGAGTGTTTCACAGAGATTTCTGCGGCTAAGGAATAAGTTTTGATGTTCAGCAGACAGACACAGAAAGAGAGAGAGAGATAGAGAGAGGGAAACAGCAAAAGACAGAGCAGGAGAGAGAGAGAGAGAAGGAGAGAATGAATCTATCATGGAGGCTCCCAGGGTGTGCTTCCAAATGGTAGTGACAGTAAAGGAAAGAGAGAGGGGGGTGAAGGGAGACAGCGAGCCGGGGATGGGGTGTGGGTGTGTGTCGGGGGGGGGATTGAGGAATCCAGATGCAGGCTGGTGGTATAGAGTCAGTGCAGACTGCACTTTTAAAAACCTGCTCTGTTTTTTATGTGATTATTATGCCACAGTGCTCTTTCATATGCTCCTGCGCCATCCACCTGCAAATTTGGGTGAGCCGGCGAGACCACCAGCTGTGAAGTTTCAGAGGCTTTTTAATATTTCAGAGTGGTGGTGCTCCTTGCACACTACTGAAAGCCTGCAAGACCCATCGTTCTTCGCATGCCTCTTTCTTTCTCTTCCCTCTCCCTCTCTCTATCTCTCTTTTTCTTTCTCTCTCTCTTTCCCCCTGCTCTCCCTCCCTTTCTTCTCCTACATATCTTTAAAGCTCGGCATCTGCTTAAATCACACAGGTCTAGGTGAGCTGATTTATTCAAAGCGATCTGAATTGCATTACAATGACCCAGGTCGGCCTCACAGTCACACATGCCAAAGCATTCACCAGACTTGGTCCCTATGGGAATCTTAGCTGAAGGGCTAGCCTGATATCCCTACCAAATGAGTTATGATTCTGCACCCCTCCTCACCCCACCACCCATGCTCCCCGACATGCCACGCACTAAAGCAATAAGGCAGTGTATTTATGATTGGCCACAGCGCAATGATCGAAAATAAATTCTTATTTTTCGAACACCAGCTCAGACAGATTTCTTTTGCAATCCCTCTTCCAAGCCCTTCCCTTCCCATTTTTGCTGGGTGCAACAAGTAACTGGTGAGAGTAGGGGGTGCTAATGAACCATATGTTCTCCTTCTTTCCAAGGCTGACACCATCGGTGTGTCTGATTTTTTTTTCTTATTTGTTCAGTGCAGACTGGTGCTGTGTACTGTCAATGCGCTGTACAACTAACCCCGCTAGTAAATAGTAAAACCACAATGCATTTTTCATTGCCATAATACATCTGCAAGCTCAATCTGTAGTATCAGGGCGCTGGCTATGCCAGACTTGCATACTAAAAAGAAGTAGGGTTTGTTTAAAAAAGCTCATTTTAGAGTAAAGATGCTCTGATCTCATGTCTGAGGCTGCTGTCTAGCAAGCGGCTTAGCTGCAGACACGCTCCACTCCTCTCCAGTAACAACAAGCCACTTACTCAAGTCTCCTGCTGCCCATAAAGGATATCCAGGTTACTCATGAAAAAGACATGAACTCCGACCCTGAGTGTCTATCTCTGGATGGCGTGCGCGTGTTTGTGCAAAGACATTTGACTAGCGCCTGCCAAGTCAGGCCCATGCGCTTCCAACTCTAAAAGCCTGGCCTGACATAATTCCCTGACGATACAATAGAAAACCTCACTACTGCTTGCCGCTGGCTCAGGGCTTCTGCAAGCCCACCATGCCCCCCCCCCCCCCCCGCCCTACCTCTCCTCCAGCCCAAGCCTCCTCCCTCTTCGATGGTGTTATTATGTTATTGTAGAACATCTGGAAAAGTTTGGCTATTTTTTTTTTTTCATGCCTTTCTTTCTCTCTGTGGCCCCTATAATCACGACCGTGGGCACAAACACCTTCTTTACATTAGAGCAGGCGAGTGAAAAAGTGCTGGAATTATGATTTAATGCTTCCTGAGCTCTGTTAAGCACTGCTCCATTGATGTTGTTTAACAAAATATCCTGGCTCTCACTCTCCTCTCCTCTCAAGCAGTTGCTGTTTTTTTCCTCTTTTCTGTCTCTTTTTTTGGCTGAAAAGAAACACTGTGTGCTTGTGGACTCCTTAATGAGACCTGTATTTATTTTTGCTGGCCTTTCTATGGCTGGCGGTGGCCCTGAACGCATGGCAAGGGGCCGTGCCAGTGCATGCTCCAGCCTTGACAATACATCAAAGTTTAATACCGAATAATAGCATCGCTGACAGCTTGTGTGAAATTGCCCTTCTGCACGTAGACGATTTCTCGCTGATAATGCCAGGGATCTCTGTCTCTCTCTTCTCTTTCGCTCTCTCTCTCTCTTTTCTTTCTTCCTTTCTTTCTCTGTAACACTGATAAGCATCACCTGTGCGATCCAGCTGGGGTTGTGGAGGACTCAACCAGGACTCTAAAATTATCCATCTCAGAGGATTTACACTTGTATGTTTGCGTGTGTGTGTGTGTGTGTGTGTGTGTGTGTGTGTGTGTGTCTGTGTATGCATGTGTGTGTGCATGTGTGTGCATGTTTGCATGTGTGTTGTTTGCTTCCTTTGCATGTACTGTATGTGTGTTTTTCCCCCCAGGTTTCCGTGACTGAGAAAGGGGGGACTTTGATATCTCCTCTAGGCTGTCAGACCTGAGGGCCCGAACTGTTGCCATAATAAGGCGTGTTTACATACCGGCACACAGAGTTACAACAGGGCAGTGGCAAGATTCATATCCGCAACGAACTGAGAAGCAGAGGGCTTTTTGGATAGCTTTCCTGCTATCCAATGCTTTCCCAACGCACCACTTGAAGCGAGATAAATAATCGAGAAATGGGAGAAGATGCCTGATAGGCCACAGGGCCGCTGCCGCTGGCTGACACCAAATGCCTGCTCCAGGGTGCGTTAATGAAGGCGCTGACGCCTGTTGCGCTGTGACTTCTCTCTCACACACACACACACACACAAACACGTCCCCACCCTCTCTCTTTCCTTGTGTTCGCTCGAGCAAAAGCAGCGCTTGCCCACCACGTACCAGAAACACATACTCACCGTGAAAAACGCACACAAGCAATCATACACACAAGCAATCATACACACAGAGACACACAGAGCTGAAACACAGCGCTGCAATTCCCCTCCATAAACTCCCAGTGAACTGGAAAAGCGATTGTCTCAAGATGAAAGGCTTCACAGCCGCTGCCTACACAAGCGAGCGCCTTCCAACACCTTCCCGTGACAGACAGTAAGTGCAACACACAGCACAGTGCAGCGCAATATAGCTCCCGGGCTCAGCCAACCTCATAATGCGCTCTCAATGGAGCCCCTCGCAAGCAACACAAGGAACACACACACAGTCAGTGAGCCAGCCAACCAGCCAACTAACCAGCCAACCAGCCAGCACAACAGCATGACCTGAGCCGCGCCGTCGCACTGAATCGAGCGTTATCTCCCACTTGGCTTCTCCTTCCTGCCTGCCTGCCTGCCTGCTCTGGTGTGGTGTGTGAGCTCAGGAGCTGGGCTGTCGTCGCAGCGGACGTCAGGCGTGGACAGAGGGGAGCCTGAGCCAATGTCGATCGGGCGGAGTGAAAAACGACACTGGCCGTAATGCAGGGTAATTGCTTCCCATTTACGCTGCGCATGAGGGAGACCAAAAATAGCGCACGCACTCGTCTCAGCCGGTAATAAATGCACTTGCCAATCGTGGGTACCACCAGCAAGAGCTCCATGCATCGCCGAGTCGGTGTGGTTGTGTGCGTGGTGCTCGTGTATTTTGATAACACTGAGCTGAGCAGCCAGCACCCTACTCCACGCACACAGTCACAGACACACACACACACACACACACCCTCTCATTCTCCTTCACATAGCACACATGCCTCCCAGCAGTTGTTTGCGTATTGGTGTCAGTCTTTGCAGGGATCCAAAGCGTTTGCACAAGGCTACCCTGTTGTTTCTCTTTTACGCCAGCTTGTTACCTCCATCACATCTGCAGACTGGACACAGGTCAGCTGACTGCATCTCCAAAGACTCGCATGACCTACCACAGAATGCACATTGTGTCTCTCATTCATGCTGTTGTGAACGCACACATGGTCCCCCTCTCGATTTACATTTCTATTTACACTCCGCGGTCAAGGCATCAGATCTGCACCACTAATTGATGGCAATGTACGGCAACAAAGCATCCAAATGACTAATTAACAGTTACACACGGGCAGATATTCCTCATAGCACACCCTGATCAAGATAAGCGAAGCAATTGTTCGGCCCAGTAAAAATGAATTACACAACAAGCTGATATTCTAAGCACCTTCCTACATGTACACCACCACCATGCCTACATGAATCTGTTAGTACCAGTCAGTTACAGTCTTTCTGAATTACATCCTCAAAGACAGTTAGGCTGTTAAATACAACAAATCTACAGACATTGCTCCTGCCAAAATATCTCAGGTTTGCTCATATTCAAAGTCTGACTGATACAGTGGTGCCATCCTAGAGTTGATCTCACAGAAGCAACCTCCTTAGGCACAATAATTACACAGACAGGCGATATATATTTCAAAAAAACTCCACCAAAGACCATCAAGAATAACATGAAAACCACTGCAGTGCAGTAGTGAACAGTCAGGTGCTGATATTCCTCCTTTTAGACACACACACAGAGACGCACTCTCCCTCTCACACACACACACACACACACACGCGCACACACATATGCGCAGAGAGAAGGCTAACCACCATGCCGGGTAACTGATCAACTACAGCTGCCTTGCCCAAGCTCAGGGCTAAACATGGAGAGAGGGGGAAGAGAATAAAAAAATTGAAGAGAACAAACGTAGGCAAAGCCACAAGCACAAGCCTGCACACACACACGCACACACACACACACACACGCATACACACAACAGCTTTGACTTACCAGCACTGGCTGAGCACAGCAGCGATACCACCAGCACGATCACCAGCGTCAGGATCTTCACATTCATTTCTGCTCTCCCCTCTGCCTCTCCGTTAGGCGCTAGCTGATATACTAGAGTGCTGTGTGTGTGTGAGAGTGTGTGTGTAGATGGGAGGGAGGGAGGGAGAGAGAGAGAGGGAGTGGGTGAGTGAGTGAGTGAGTAAGGGAGGGTGAGTGTGTGAGAGAGAGAGAGAGAGAGAGAGAGACTGTTTGCTCCTCTCTCTGTGTGTGTGTGTGCGCGCGTGTCTCTGAGTGTGCGCACAGAGCAGCGTGTGCGTGTGTGTATGTATGCGTGTGTGTTTCTAGTATGTATTTGTATATCAGTATGCAAGTGTGTGACAGCGCCACTCCAAGACTAAAGGCACGTCTTTATCGGAGCTCTCCCACGGCGTGATGTGTGTGTGTGTGTGTCTGCGTGTGTATTTTCCTCCTCGCAGAGAAGACAGCCTTTGCCAAGTCCAGTAGAGCCGTGAATGTGCTGAAAGAGAGAGAGAGAGAGAGAGAGAGAGAGAGAGTGCGCAAGAGAGAGTCTGTCTGCAGCAGGTCTCTGTGTGTGTGAGAGAGTGAGGGAGCTGTTTGCTTTGGATAAGGAGCCCAGTCAGTCATGTGCCTTATGTATCACTGACTGAGGGGGTCATGGAGAAGGGGGCCTTCCCCCACCCCCTTCCTTAACCCCTCCATATTGCCCCTTCCGTACCCACAGATGCACCAACCCTCCCACTACACAGAAAAACAGAGAGAGGAAGGTGTGTGTGTCTGTGTGTGTGTGTGTAAAGGTGGGAGTGTTGTTCAGGTTTATGATAATAACCAAACAGATGCTCTAAATGGAAAAAAGTCTTTGAATTGTAAAGAGGGACTCTTACTCTTTACAGTCAGGAAAAGCAGGAATGACAAAATAAAATACCAGCTCCGAGAGGAACAAATAGGAAGGAGAGGATGGTGAAGGAAAGAGAGGGGGGGGAGAGGTGAGCCATTTCCCTCCTTTTTCTGTGTCCTCCTCCAGATGTATGGGCGCTCATCCCCCCGTTCTTGCCACGGCTCCTGGCTCATCTGTGATGACGAATGGCCAGGCAGAAATGCTTTGCAGTGTTCCTCACCACTCTCCGTGACAGCGAAGCGACCCGCAGGAAGAGCTTATCAGAATCTGAGCGAGATTGCATCGCTCGTTTTTTGTTTGTTTCGCCCAATTCTGAGTCATTTGTTTTCTTTTGTTGCATGGCTTTTATTCTTTCGTCGAACAAAGCGGAGACAGAGTCAGTGTTCGATGTGGAGTTTAAAATAAATTCATTTTTTTCCATGTTTGCTTACTTTGCACTAAACAGGAAAATGTAGCATTTCTTCCGACTTCATATGAATTGTGAGAACTATATGAAACTGAGCTTAAACTACAACAACGTCTCTTATCTGGGTTGGCCATAGATAAATGTAACAATTTTTTGTCACGAGACTCAAAGTTTATATTTCTAAGAAGAGTTATTTTCTAAATGACAACATTTAGAACTCTGACAACATACAAAACTCTGGTTCAGGAAACATTACTTCCACTCCACCCTGTCAGAAATGAAATGATGAAGTGAAAATATGTTTTCAAAAGGCCCACCCTATACGGCTCCGTGGTTCAACTCCCTGTTTCAAATACGTCATTTAACAACACCAGCATCAGTATCTGACAAAAGTCAAAAAAGAGCCAAACCACAGTGTCCACTCAACTGAAGCCAGACTGGGACGAATAGTGAGATAATTTGTGTACAAATCCAAGTCCACATGAAGCACTACACAAAACGTACGGATGATTTAGTCGGCATTAAAGGCATGCCAGGCTCTTATCCAGAATTAATGTCTACCATATTGCCATCAAACAATGTATAATCCCTCACATAATCTTATATGCAGTCCAATTCACTGACGTACCATACTAACAGCAACAATGCCAAAGAAATAATTGCAAGGCTACAACAAAACCATGCTAGCTAGGCTTAGGGATACTGAAGCCGAATTGGCACGGCAGATGGAGCCTACACATGTTGATTGTAATGCACTGATGGGTGTTGCTAAGTCATTCTCAGCAAAGCTTAGCTGCTTAAAGCAGAATGGTGACACAAGATGAATGAGCTTCCCCCCTCTGTCACACAAGCCTTAGAGGCCCAAGCTGGAAGAGGCTTGGATATCAACCTCTGCGTAGCAGTGGCTCAAAAGTCACTCCAGCTGACACCGACTCTCCGGTTCGGTGGCCATGGCTCCCTCTGGCCACCAATAGCACAAGCAAGGCTATTGTTTTCCTCGGGTGCATGTTCCCTCGGGAAGCTGCCTGCAAGCAAGCTTGTCTAGTGTCACCCACTCGAAGCCTAGCAACAGGAGCACCTTCCATTTTTACACTGCCCACTTGAAGCAAACGCTTCTCCTGAAGTAATCCTCCCACTTGCAGGGGGGTCGACTGAGGGGCCGAGTAAAGATGCTTATCTGTTTGGAGCCTTTTTTTAGCTTTAAGATAATTTGCTGAAGCACAGTGTGCACATAACGGATAGGTCACAGGAATGACACAGTCTGTTCCCAAATGCCACATCTGATATACAACATGTTTTGTACAGTTTGTTTGCAAACCTGGCAATTTTCACTTGTTTCAATATCTTTGTGCAAAATAACACTTAAGATTTTCCTACTTTAATTGAATCTTTTGACTACTTTTCCTATTCTAATTAGATTTATCTTTTGATTGAATTCAAAAGGCAGTACATTATTTAGTTAAACCAACCTGACACTTAAACTCCTAATGTCCAGGTGCCAGTTTGCCCATGGAGCGTTATTGCTGACTTAATGAATCACTTTAATGTCCCATATAAAGGCAAGGGCATGTGTGACATTATAAAGTCAGCTGTAAAGTTCAAACATTTGCACCATATTATTTTTAACTGTCTGCGGCATGCTGTAAAGCTTTGAAGTGTGCCAGATGGACACTGATTTCCCCCCAAGTGGTAAAGGGCCTGATCCAGGCTGCATTCAGTGGCATTTCCGAATTCCTCATGAGGTGTTCTGATGGGTACCTTACCGGAGGTGGTGTGAGTCAACTGTTTGGGGGTGGGTGGTGGGTGGGGGACGGTTGGTGGGGTGGTTGTTGAAGCAGACGCACGTGACATCTGCCCCAACACAGGAAGCATTTGGCTGTTTACAGGAAGTTGTTTCAATGAAAGAATTCCATCTATGCTACCTGTCTGCTGCCGGTGATGACTCTTGACTGTGCCCCCGTGGCATTTGGAAAAAAAGGCCTTCCTGACTTTGTATTTGTAATTGTGCACGTGGCCCATTCAGTTATGATGAGTTTAATATCAGCAGCTTATTAAGGGCAATGATATTTTGATGAAAACACTGGAAAAAGAATATAAAGGCAAAACATGTTTCTCTGTGTCACTGAGTTTAGAGGTGATACTGATCAATACACGACATGTGGAAGATCAACAGGTGGCCTTTCATCCAGTGAAGGCTAAAAATGGGTCCTCTTGTCTGACAAAATGTTTACCTCATTATTCTTGTGCATTCATGATTAATGGGCATCCTGTTTATTATCCGTTTCTTAATTAGGGATCTGGATCAGCTCGGCCCCTAATGCACCACAACAGCTTAACATGGATGGAATGAACTTGTTGCTTTGTCTAAGGCGGATGTTTGTTCATGTTGTTGAAGAAAAGGTAGAGGTAAGATGGTGGTTGGTGTTAGGGTGAGGGTAATTGGGTTGGCGTCACGAATAAAAAGGGTAGTGGCCACAAAACATTTCTTTAAAGCCGACTAAGCCATCCAGATCAGGATAAAAAAGACACAGTTTTGATTCTCTAAAGTGCCTTCCAGCTGAACATCATATCTCACCCTGAATTTAGGCTGACAGGTACAAAGCAAAGTCAGGTTGGTATTCTTCCAGTTACAGACTGGAACACTGAACACTGAACTTTCTGAACACTGAGTGTTGCCTCAAATGGAAAGCTGCATTGCATTAAACAACCTTGTATAAATGTTGTTCAACGTTAATAATAGACTGGCTTTCATTATCCACAGAACTATAACCAAATGCTTGCTTGAGTGATAAAACTAACAAAGCAATACAAAACAACACATAATATGATACACTTGGAAAAGAATTTGTAATAGTCTGAAGGTAGACTATTAAAATGACTTTTTTTCCTTGTGCTAACAGGAAACATTTCTGACTGCAGGTATGCTGAAAAGTTTTCCTTTTCAAATCAATTGTAAAAACACAGTTTGTTTCTTCTTTTCAACACATATGCAATTAGTTAATGATGACATAAATTCCACAGAGACATCTAATCTGGGTAAAAGCGCTGTGGCACAGAAAACATCCGTCCACAGCATGTAGGTGAGTATGAGCACACTGTGCTTAAATTCCCGTTCAGCTGCATAGATTCAGCTTGCTGTTGAACTCCTTGGACGTGCTGCTCGTCAGGCACCAAAAACTATGCAGTGAGAAGAACTCAACTGTGGGCAGAGGCGGGAACTCAAAATGTTCCTGTTGCCTGATTTGTGGCACATTCTTAAGCTTCCCGGGCCAATTATCTCCGATGAACATTTGCTCTAGTCTTGCGTGACTCCTCAGCAGCTGTCTCCATAATCCAGGTTATCCGGTCCACCAGTGAGAGAGCAGTAACTGACACTAAGACTACAGGGGATGACAGTTTAAAGTCATATGAAGATGAAAAGGCAGATTTGCTGACGATTGGTCAAGCAGCTAAGATGACTTAAGGTAGCTGTTAGTGAAGGCATCTAAATACTGCTAATTATGTCTGTTCATTGGAAATTACTTAGAATCCATCACATCAGACGTGTCCTTTATGACACGTTGATCTGAATTATGATCCTACAATAGGTACATTCAACATACATCCATGTATTTCTCCTCTTGTCACCCTTAACAAAAAGGATCGTATTGTGAACATGACCAAACCCAAATAGAATGCATGATAGTTTTGAACATGGTACACCCTCATGTTCCTGTCAAGCTGAGATTTACAGACAGATATTTTAAAACAACAAACAAAGTCCACCAGCCTTTGAATTCTTCTTCTGTGTGCGCTTCAATCGGGACCGGCGATCTTTTGAAAATTTCACAGGTGGCAGGAGATTCAAACTATGATCTTGACGTCATGCCGTTTGTCTAAGTGTCAGTGCCTGTAGTGAAGTACAGCAGCAACCAGGGACAGAGCATTTAGGCTTCTACTTCAGCCCTCCCCCCATAGGCATATACGGTGCTATAGAGAGTGGAACTAAGCCAGAATTTAATACGGCCCCCTGACTCTCTGCATGGCAGCGTTGCCTGCCTTGTTTCAGGTGTGTTTTCTTTTCTCTCCCTTTCTTTCTTTTTTTCTTTCGCTCCCTCTCTTTCTCTCTCTCTTTCTCTCCCTGCTATCAATGGGAGAGGGCTCTAAAAAGGAGAGGCTGTTCATCTGCAGTTCCTTCATTGTAGCAGGGGATCAAAAGAAGTCAAAACAAAATTAAATGGCTGGAATGATGTAGCTTTAGTGGTTTGCGCTCATCTCAGTGGCTCGTTCGCTCGCAGATATTGTCGGACTTATCGGAATTTCCATCAGCTCACACAGTCGCACGCAGTTTGGAAACGGACGGCTAGCTTCATATAGATACAAGCTGTAAGTGCTGGGGGCTGGAGCTTGCTCTGGCTTGGTCTCTCTGACACATTGTGAGACAGCCTGATGCGGCCTGACACAGGGCAAAGATAAGGACTTGTTTTCTGAGGGGATAGGATAGGCTCGGCAGACAGGCATAAAAGTGTCGGTGAATGGCTCTTTGAAACTGCCCCACACCTCTGTCTACCTAATACAAAGTCTGATGATTGCTGTCTGCACATGGCCTTCGCTGGGCCTTTCACTGAATTTTCTCCTGTTTACAGATACCTCTTCCTTCAGCAGATTAGGGAAGTTAAGGAACAATAGACACTCTGCCGGACGAAGAGTCAAAAACGTGCAAAACACGTCCAATATTATGTTTGGGAAGGAGACAGATTATGATCTAGGATATGGAAATAATACCCATGTCAAGCAGAATCTGTTATACATCTGCATAAATACACAAAGCATGGATGACAATAAAGAAACCCCCTGCGTTATGGAGCTTGAGGTGTCTTTCCCTCACATTCAGTTCATTCTAACTCACCATCATCATCCTCCTACCTATCCTACTGACTTCTTTCCCTACCATTCCGCATCTGCCAACAAAAGTCGTCCCAGGAAAATTGCAGTCATTTTCTTCAAGGGGTCATTCTTTTTTGCTCTGATGCAATCAGGCCAAGGTGAACGAAAGCAGAGGGTAGAGTGTCAAAAAATATAGGAGGAAAGAGTGCACGACTGCTCTTCTGGGCTTAGAATGCTGAAAAGGGATGCATTTCCCTCCCCACTCTCTTTATTTGACGTTCCTCTTGGATTTGTGTTGATAGATTTGTGTTTGGCTCGCCAGAGTGCCATCAAAGTCAGCGACCAAGGAGACCAAGGATTTTTTTCCCCCTCTTCCTTGTTTCTTGTTGCTTGGATTTGGAAGCTGTTTTGAGAAGTGGACGGATGAACACAGAGGTGTGGAAAAGCAGTGCTGAATGAATCCAAAAATAAGGAGCCTCCATAAAAGCTGTGGTGGAGAGGCGCCATGTTTTGCACCCTCAGACTCCTTTGTCTCTTATCTCCATTCTGTGAAACGCGGCTTTGATGCGGCTGACACCTTTCTCCATTATGAATTCTCTTTGCTCTCTTCTCGGAGGAAGGAAGCATAATACAACAATTCAAACACTTCACCGTTTAGGGCTTCTTTAGGGTGCCTTGGGCGAGCAATAAATATTATTTATACTGCGTGTCACGTATAAAGTCCAAGGCAGTTTGGTTGTGAGACACTTCTCCAATACCCCCAGCTGCTCATTGTTAACCAGTGAAAGGGAAAGCAGGCCAGAGAAGGCAACTCTTAATGACCCATAGTCTTTAATGACCACCTCCCAGTCCCAAATATCCATATCATAAATCCCTTTCTCCTTGCTTTGTGCCATTCCAGGGTCCCCACCTGCTAGGAGTGAGGTGGTGTGTGTGAGTGGGAGTGTGTATATGTGTGTGTGTGTGTGTGTGTGTAGTATTTAGGTCGGGGGTGGGCTGAGGTGGGGGGTTGTTTTTCATTGTAGGATTGCGGAAACCTGCAGCACGTATGGTTTCACTCTACCACCACCAAATGAAGATGGAAACCACCTGAGATGAAATTCCTCTTTATGTTATTTAAAGGCGGGTAGGATACATGAAATGGCTGTGTGTAAGTGGCTGACCACTGAGATATGTTAGCTTCACACAGCAGAGAGGCTGACCGCAGCTACAACAGTTACTCTTTTCGTGCGAGATTTATATTCTAAAGTAAACCCATAGGTAGAACAGCCTTCTTGGGAGGGGTGAACGGGGGTGCTGAGAGAGAGATGAGAAAATTGAGCCACAGAAGGGTGTGTTGTCGTTTGTTTTGTATATTTTGGCATGTTTGGCAGCCGGTGATAAATGGATCTCCCAAGAGAAACTCGGTTCCTCTCACACGTTCTGACCCCTCTCAGTTACGTAGTAACTAGCCTTTCAGCTGTAGGAATAGTATTTCACATCATTCTTATCTGTGAACCTCTGCAGTTGTTAATCAGAGAGAGAGAGAGAGAGAGAGAGAGAGAGAGCCATCTGCCTCAACAGGAAGGTAGCTGAGATATTTTTCAAACCTTTGCCATTGGCTTATCAAACACTTCCACCAATTTTGTCTACAGGCAAACGGTCCACATAGTTCTGACATTAAAGCCGCGGGCGAGATCTCCTCCAAAACACCCTCCCAGACCTGTCTCTATGTTTTGGTTTCCCACCGCACTGATCCAACAGCTGTCAAGACACACAACACTTGTCGCAGTAGGGGCTTAAGACACAAAAACAGGAAAAGTACATCTTCCTTTTATCTCAAATTTCTGCTTATTTACCCTAAACAATATACAAAATTGCAAATTCACCTAAATTGGGGCACCACATAATGGTGGTTTGTAACTGAAGAGACAACAAATCAGTGGAGATTTTTTGATGTTAATTCAAGGATCTGTTGGGCCACCATCCAGCCTGATAATGAGAAAATTATCCTGCATATTATGATGGTGGCCACTTTCCCGACTCATTCTGCAATCAGTGTTTTGCAGCTCCTGGGTCCTCTGAGGCAGACAAACAGCTTTTGCCAGAAGCTGTTCTAAAATATCTGTTCTGTTCTGCTCTCTCCAGTCATAACAACTGCAGTGCTGCAGTGCCCAGAGGAGAAAAGTAAATTGTCCTTCAATAAGAGCAACAACAGCAACAAAAAAAAAAGCTCAAGAGGAGGTCAGTGAAGTTGGAAAAAACAGCATGCTGGAACATTCAAGACAATAGAGGAACCACTTCCTAGTAATGCATAACTTCAGATCACTCTATTTCTACACTGACGTCCAGGTTTAGTACATAAAATATGTCCCAATGGTGCTGTTTCAAAAACTTGGGAATGGGAATTTAATATCTCAATTGCAGCAAATGAGGATAATTGAAGTCTAATTTTCTTAAACACCGAGAAAGATGCCATCAAAAGCATTACCATTGGGTCTGGATCATAAAGTCTGAGCGCACTAACTTGAATATTATTTTACTATGACTGAGCAAGTGGTATGTTCACACTAGAGGTGTCAAATATGTGTCAAAACACACCAATGCCAGTAAAAGTAATTTGTGAAACATTGCAACAGCAGTAGGCCAATACAGTAAACACACCTAGCCAGAGTATCTAGACATGCAGCAACATTTGTTACCAATATCAGTGGGCCGCATTCACCAACCATTCTTACAAAGACATCTGTTCTTAAAACCCACTTACAAAGTTTTCAGGAAGGCTTGTATTATATCGATACAGGCTTTAAAATGGGACCTTAGAAACAAATTTAAGAAAATACTTGGTGTATGAGGCCCAGTGCTACTATACAAAGATAGGTAAGAATCACCAAAATCTATTTGTTTACAATGTGAGCATACTTGTTTATGACTCCTTCACTATGCAGCATTGAAGTCCTGTAAGCACATCTCCCTAAATAATACTGTACATTCTCTAATAATAAATAACAACCAAATATTTTGCCATACAGTGTGTTGACAGGGAACCAAGACACCCCAGTAGTGGCATTAATGCTATTCTATATGAAAACTTGGAAAGCCAGGTGCTACAGTTCACTCTTGGCTCATCAGAGCGGTGCTTCACAGAGAGGACTCTGATTTAAGACACCATATTTTGGATCTGGGCATAGGCTATGCTCTGGACTCAGGTTTCAGTCACTCCGGTCATGCTCCCTATCTGCACGTCTGTGATACGCTCACCCTCTTGACTCAACGGAAATGTTGTATCAACCCTTCCAAATTACAACACGTGGCTGAACCACGCTAGAGGGAGATGGTGGAAGCACACGTACTGGAGGTCTTTCTCTTGCACCCCTGAGGTTTCTGTCAGCTCTTAGTGGTATGTTGACTAGTCATTTTACCCTCAAAAAGTCCTGGATTGCATCCGTTCTATGTCTCAGAATGTTATCATGTATTACTGAAAATGCAAAAAATATGTGCTTAATTAGTTTAACTGAAACCATTCTGAAATCACTGTATTGCTCCATCACACAATTGCAGAGCATGAACCTGACACATTTTAAGAATGACTTGACATAAGAATATTTTTGTGGAAGTGGAAAAAATGTGAATGGTAGCCAAATAAAACTTCCTCTTTCCAAGCAGTTTCCCATTTATACCTCAGCTGAGCTCTTAGCACAGATAACACACTCTCAAGAGAGTAGTAAACTTTGGCATATTATTCAGCTGCTTGCTTATGTCTTCTTCTTCTGTCCTTGCAATCAGGTTCCAGCTTTGGCTTGCGGTGTGTACTCTCTGCTCTGCGTTCCAGTCAGTGATAGTGCTTTTGGCCTGCAGCCTCTCAGTCTCTCCTGGATCCTGGCCCAGAGCCCCAGCCTTCTGACAGCCATGCCTGACCTACAAGCACCTATAAGAGAGGAGGGTGTTAGGAGCGAGGTTGGGGAGGGTCTGGGGTGGAGGCAAGAGTGCCAAAGAAGGGAGATGACGTTATCACTTTCTCTGCAAAATGTCGCTCGACCCTATCGGGAGAAACAGCTGTGGGCACTGGGAAAAAGCTTTCTGTCTAAACTGGGGGATGTGGTGGTGGTGCTTGTGGTGGTGGCGGGAGGGTGGGTGGGGGGGGGGGGGGGGGTACTGGCCTGGTAGCACAGCATTCCCCTCTCTGATCATCACATATGCTGCTGCCAAAATAGTTGGGCCAACAAGGCCTCTGAGAATCAGCCCCACTCTGTCCACTGTACGTGCTTGTGATTTAATGCACTGGCCCTCACTAAGCGTTGATTAGCGAGGCACTTTTCTCAGCGATAAGAGTGGCATGGGAGCCTCTCTGAGCGATGTTACTGTGAAATGATGTGCTGAAATCACTGTGTATGTGGGATGTCTTCATGAAGTGATTTTTTTTTTTAGGTGAAAGAAAAAAAAGTTTTAAAAAAAGTATCTCTGTACTGAAACTAGTAGCCTTTCCGTCAATGTGTTTATGACAGTTTTCTTGGAAGGAGCTCTAAAGAATATTCCTCTCTCTTTATGACACGCTGCTTCTTTTTCTTGTAAACCCCCCCCCCCTTTTTTTTTTGTTGTTATTTTCCATTCCGTTCCAATGGATTTTCACACTTCATCTCCCTTGGCTGCAACTGCAGTGTGCCTTGGTGGTTTACTGGAATGGTCTGTTTGTTGTACATGAAAGAATTGAGGGTATGGGCACTTTCTGTGGAGGCTGATTTACCATGACAGTCCATTTGAAATGTCCAAATGAAACCATTGAGCCTCACCCTCTCATGGGTTTCCAGTCAGTAAAAACATTTATTTTCAGAAGGGCAGCATAAATCTAATTCTCAGATAAAATGCACTTTCATTTGTCGGACTTTAAATTTCCTGCTCTTTAAATGGCAAGCTTCATTGCTTTCAGAAAAGCCAGAGGGCCTTTGCAACAAAGGAGACTAACTAAAGGTCTGACAAGCAGCATACATGCAATGCAATCGCAGTGGACTGTTGGGAAAGAAACTTCCAGAACAGCGGTATCCAATATCACACATGCACTTGAGCAACCCACAAAAGAGAAAGAACAGTGCACACGCACACACACACACACACACACACACACTAGTGACTTGGGGTAGGATTTAAAGACTATTTGGTGGACTCTCCATGGGAACTGTAAATGAAATCCAGGTCCTTGCTACAGGCCTCCCCAGGAACACACATACTCTGATAAACTTACAGGTGCCCTTTGAAGCAGGGATGCGATTCCCACATTTTCTGCCCATACATCACTGATAAGCCTGGCATATTGCACCACTTGTCTATAAACATTTCTCAGGTCATCAGCCTTTTCCTAGGCTTTCAGCGGGTTGGTCAGTTATCTCGTATATTCTCTAAAGGTGTTTAATGTGACAATGTAAATCCTGTTCCTCTGACTCCCTTTTTCAGAGGGATGCTTAAATATATATTTTAACAAGACCAAAGTAAAGATACTGCAAACCACATCAACAAAATAACTTACATGAGCAGACAAGACAGGCAAGTAGTGTTTTGTTATGTCTTCCAATTACTTCCCCACAACTATGTTTATAAGAGCTACATCCAAACCTCCCACAGGCAAGCAGTAATGTGTGAAAGTGGTCCGGGTCACTGAAGGCTGATTTCTCATCATCCAAAATACATGACTGGTCATGTCAGGACGTCATCATTATTTGTGTTAAAACAAAAGTGGGGGTTTTAAGGTTGTGTGAAGTAGGAGATGTTAAAACATCAAGTGTTAAAGGCCTGTGTCAAAATTTGTGTGGGCTTTGTGCATTCCCTTTTGATAGCTGTGTATGGCTCATTTCATCAAGACAAACACGGCACATCTCTTTATGACGAGGCAATTTTTTGTGATCGTAAAGGAACTAGTTCTCTTTACACATGACACAGGGAAAATTCTGACTTTGAATCTCAAGGCATTCTAACTTCATAACTCGAGGCAACTCAAGTTCCTAAACTCAAGGCACTAATACATACAGTGATGAAAAGATTTTGTCTTCACATTTGCGTGTTGACTTGCAGCAGAGTCTCTAGCTTTCATAATTACCTTTCAACCATATTTCTCCAGCAACACAACAGACATCAGTGATGTCATAAAGGCCAGGGGAAATGTAAATTGCTCCCTTTCAAGCAGCACTTGTTGCCATGACTCCTTAGTTAGACTCTGTCATCGTTGAGGTGTTATAAGAGGGCAAACCAGATAGACTTTCCTCCATCGCGACCTCAGAGTCATACATTACTGGAGTGGTGTGGCAATAACATGCTTTTGGAAACAAGCCTTTCATCTGGACTGTGTCCCCTCTGCCTCAAACTGTTTAATGTAATGTTTCTAAATCATGTAGAAATAAGTTAAAGTGCAAATGCATAGTCATGTCATGTGGGCCTAGGGACAATTATGTGCAACTCAAAACCATAATTCCTGGAAGTGAGAACAAAGTAAGCATATTCAAAAGCTGTGGTTGAGGGAAATGAGTTGACTGCATTTGAAACTGCCAATTCAATCACTAAAAATAACACTAGCTAATTTGGTGATATCACAATTACACCTCTCGAGACCACAAATCAGTCACAGAATCACCATATACAACCAAAGCACTATTAAAATACTGGAGTATTTGTGGAATTCTAGTAAGGTGATATAACAATTACACCTCTCGAGACCACATATCAGTCACAGAATCACCATATACAACCAAAGCACTATTAAAATACTGGAGTATTTGTGGAATTCTAGTAAGGTTTACATGGGTCAAGTAGCAGTTGCCTTAAAGCTCTTTACTTAAAGTTTTTAAAACGATGACTGACTCCAAGGCCTGAGTTTGTCCCCTGTGCGTGTAAAATGCAATGACTGGCTCAACTAACATTAACATGGACCTTTATTAGTGCCAAACACAGTGAGAGGTCTTGTGGTGCAGCTGAATTAAACTGTCATTTGTTGCCCCAAATAGATACCGCATGGCGACTCCTTTAGAAGTCTAATGCCCTCCACGAAGCTCAAACCTTTTTGCTCGGGCCATCTGTGTGCTATTTAGCCTGATCCCCACAGCCACAGTGCTGCTTAATTCAAAAAACTGTCAGGGCACGTCATTAGAAGCGGCCATTTAAAAGCTTCAGATTTCATTAGCCACAGGAAGCTCCACATTACCCTCAGGATTAATGTCAGGACTGGAGGTCCGGCTCTGTGGCGGTGGGCAGCACAGGCGTGACTCTGCTGACCCTCTTGTTTAAGTGCGCCCATGACTCATTAAAGATTATGTAGGCCAAGGGGAACTGTTAAATGGCAGATGAATTATGTGCACAGAGAGACTACAAGCCAAGTCCCTCCCACCCCCCACCACACACACACACACACACACACACACACACACACACACACACACACTCACCCCTATACTCCCTGCTGCAACACCCAGTGACAGAGAGTGTCACCCTGACACCCTCATGCTCCACACATCAATATATCACTCTGACAGGCAGACGACATTTGTTTTATAACAGACTGATATTATTTGACAGTTGCTTAAACCTAGATCTTGCATTGTCAAAAATAATCAGTATTGTTTTACAGTAAAGTTTGTGGCAGACATAATTGTTTAGAAGACAGAAATTACATTAATCAAGTTGATCAAGTATATTCATTAAAGTCAGCTAAAATACAGTAAACTAAAGTCTGTTTTGCAGTCTGTTCTAGCTCATCTCAGTAGCTTCCTCTGAAAGGTGGTTCATGGTTGTTTCATAACAAACTCTAATCAGCTGTGTGTCATCCTAGGGTGGACTTGTTTGTGTGAGTGAGTATGTGTGTGTGTGCGTGCGTGCGTGTGTGCATGTCTATGGGTCTGTCTGTTTATGAAAAAGAAAGAGTGACGACATACCTCTTCTCACAAACTTCAGGGCTGTCCCTCTGCTATCTGGAGGAAGGACGAGAGAGCTGAGTCACCGTAGAAACGAGGAGCACTGAGCATGATAACTCACCGAGGATGAGCGAGGTCATCACTCTTCCTGTTCTAATGAGGAAGAGCAACCCTTCAACAGCCTCTTGTGTCATCAGCTTCCTTCCTCGCGCTGATTAGGGAGAAGGGGGGGAGAAAGAGAGAGGAAAAGAAAATGAGACACTCAAACACAGCTGAGCTGTCATTCGGGAGGGATTCATAAAGAGCAATGTTTGGAGAGTTCTGGAAAGTGTCAATAGAAAGCCCTGCTAGGGTGCCTGTTTTGTTCTCACTCACTAAGGCTATTTCAGCACCGGGGAGGGGTCCCTAAAATAGACCCAGACCCAACTCACAGACTGAGAAAGACAGAGAGAGAGAGAGAGAGACTGAGCAAGAGAGAGAGAGAGACAACAAAAAGTTCCCTTGTGATAAAAATGTGAAGATCTACCAGCTGTGCTGATATGGTGCACACCCACGACCCTTAATGACTGTACTAAATTAGCCATCGACTCGCATCTATCCCCAGGCCTGTGGCGTCATATACGCATCAGCACAGGCCTGCAGAAACACAATCTTGCTTCACCTCATGGGGGCTTTGGGCCGTGGCTGTTCCTGAGGGCCATAAAAAACCTGTGTTCCATCACCTGGCCATCCATCACGCTGTCACGGCGCCTAGGCGGCTCGCCTTCCCAGCATGCACCACCAGGTGCGAGTGGCAGTCTGCAGTGCTCAACTCCGGAACGGGGGGGGGGGGATTTTTGATTCAGGGTGCGGTCCGAAGGTCAGGAGAGGTATATTTCAGCTTCAAACGTGGGGCTCCAGGTTAACAAGTAAGCTCTATATGCCAGAATGGTCAGGCTGAGCCTCTGGGATCTGGTTTGCAGGGTCATAGTACTGTATAGATGCCTGTGTTAAGCTCCTCAGAACTTCTACAACCCTCAAGAGGTTTGAGAATATTTATGTCCATGTACATTTTTTTGTGTTTGATCTTTTTATTTTGATATATTTTTTACTGCACCCTTGTCCACGTCACCATAAAATATAGAGAATAAGATGTAGCCCTAGAAGCTGGTAGCGCTCTGCTTCCCTACTGAGTTTGATTAGTCATTACCACATTTTATGCCCTTACACCCCATGAGCTCCAGAGCATCTACTCCACATAAGGCTGTCTCCATCTTTAGCTGATGAAACCTCCATGTTTGAGGTGTTCTGTGGGTTGGTGGGTATTAAGTAATTTGTCCCTCACTTAAATGATCACTTCTGTGTTTAATAGTTGTGATAATAATTATAATAATTTCAAACTTAGGGGGAAGTGGAGAAGAGGTTTTTCAGGTGTAATTTCAAGAGGGAGGTTTTCAACAAGTGTGGTTTTGAGTGCTAAAGTGGAAAAAGGCTGTGATGATGGTTTCGGCTTAAGGGTTGAAGGCTTACTGAGCTTTCCCCAAGAAACCTCCCCTGTGCATTGCTCTGAGCTCTGCTTTAGGCAGTCGCTGTGGAGACTTCAATTACAGGCAAGTCCCGGCCGGCTGATTCCTAACTGTGGCAAGCAAATTAGAAAGATTGTGCGTCTCTCTCTCTCTTTCTCTGTGTGTGTGTGTGTGTATGAGAGAGAGAAAGAGAGACAGAAGGGGGGGAGTGAGAGAGAGAGAGTGAGAGTTAGAGACAAACTGCCTTAAAGTTTGGTTGCAGTTTAAAGCCAGTATACTAAAAGAGGACAAATCTCAGTCAGTTTCACAAGTGAAACACTTTGACAGAGTGTTGCAGAGAGACAGCCTTTTGTTCACCACTTGGACACAGTCCAATACTCTGCTCCATAGGATTTTGTTCAATAATCCACGGAGTGGCTGATTTATTGCTGGCATTACTATGTTGACTAAACTTCCTGAACCAATCTTTTGTGACTTCCAAAAAGGAGCCCTGGGAAGACTTTTGTGAAAAAAAAAATACAATCCCTAAACACAAAGAGCACCTGTCACAACTGTGAACACAGCACGCATGAAAAGTACAGGGTTCACTGAAATCCACCTACAGTATGTGAATTTTAAATACTGAATGGCATTCAGTATGGCAATGGGATACTCCAATACATCAGAGAGTGAAGTAGGCAATTTAAAAATCGTCAAGGAATGTGCTGGTGTGTGCTGACTGACCATGTGTTGTGTGGTGTGAAGCCAGTCAGGGGAGCTTGTTACGATAAGATTTGCTCATTTGGAACGCTCTGCACGGCCGCTCAGCCACATCTGTGCGCAGAGCGCTTGTGAAAATGAAACGGTGAAGAAAAATAAATAAATAAAAAAGAGAAATTAAACGCCTGTCTCTGACCGCACAAAGAGGCGACTGGTGTCAGACAGGAGCTCCTAAACACACAGCTCATCTTTTGCAGTGCTTAAGCTGCCTTATTTTCTCTTGTCATCGAGCTCATTTCAAAGGCTTCTCAACCACTCCGTGGCCATAAGTTACTCCTGTTCCTCCACTGTTTTGACATGAGATTATGTTTCCTGAAGACAGAATAGTGTCCTCCTGGGGTGATGAGGAGTGGAAGTTTGAACAGTATATGACACATAGCCAAGATTACAGAGCTCGCCTTAAGAAGCAAGCAACTTTAGAAAAGACACCAAATGGGCTTCTTGGGGGCCATCGGGAGGTTATCGTGCGTTTACGAACACATGTGGAGAGGCTCGGGAGGCTGTGAGGGACAGCTGCTTGAGTGATTACTGTCATCCGACGCTGGGACCTTCGGGGTCGACTAAAGCAGCAACATCCTCTGAGGAAATTTCTAAACAGTGCACATGGGGATGGGGGGTGGGGGGGGGGGGGGGGGGTGTACAGTAGTCTTGCTGTAAATGTTTTGGAAATTTAGCATGAAATTTACCCTTTTCATTAAGCATGTCTGAAGGGCTGGTAAATTACCGGTTCACTAGATTAATATACCTATAGTGCTTTCAATTAATTTGTTAATTGATTTAATTAATACAAAAAAGTAGACTATAGTAGACTATGTTTCTATTTAGGTCTGAATCAACAACAAAAGAGTTTCTCTTAGGCCAATCTACGTACCTCTACCAAAGGCATGACCCCAACTATTTGTGGTGAACATGACATAGTTTCTCTTGTTTCGACTGGATTCTGAGAGGCTTATCTCTCCTCGCCTCATATCTGCCTTGCACCACAGTCCCACATAAGTTATGTAATTAGCCCTAACTGTCCTCACACGTTTCATTTTTAGAAGCACTGACGCATTTCAGAGCCTCAAAAAAAATGCATTTGTGTTTTTTTAAAAAGGGCAGTACTACTGAAATGTCATCTATTTTTCATGGAAAGTCAATTCAATGAATAAACAAATGAAATGAACATTCAAATGTGCATTTCCCCCTTTTCAAGCTAAACGGGTGTACTGACACCATTTTTCTTCAAAACTCTGTGACAAAAATAATTAGTGCTCCCCTTGTCTTACCACATACATCAAGTGTTTAGAAATGGTTTAGAATGGCATGCATAACTAAATGGAAGTCCTTAAATGTGAGACAAGAGAAAATTAGATGAAAAATGAGAGTGCTTATATTTCACTTAATTCAGTCGTCCACTCAGGTGAAGTAAAAAAAAATGCTAAAAAATAACATTGACTGTTAATATTTCCTTCACAGCCTTTTTAACATCACATTGTGTCTTTCTGTAGTTTCAAGAGTGTCATTAGTGATTGAGCAAGACTGACACATGTGGCCCAGGAGAAAGCAAAGGATTAATTACTTCCAATAGGGAAAATCTGAGAAGGCTGCAGAGGGGGCAATCAGGACTTCCACCAGCTACAAAGCATCCATCCATCTGCCTTCAGACTCTTTGTCAAGAGCAGTCCAGCTGCAGCAAGAAGTCCAGATGTGAGTGTGTGGAGGGCTGGGGGTAGCGGGGGCTGGCCGTTTGCCAGGCAGTCGGTGGGAGCATGTTTCCTGGTGTCTGTAGCCAGAGAGCAGGCGTCCTGTCAGGCAACACAACCCAATCCGGCAGCCCGGGGCACCCCCAGAGCCAATGGTACCAAGGCAGGGTTACCTCTTTCTCAATGGGGTATCAGCTCAAATGGAGACCCAGAAATAGGGGTAGGAATTATGGAGGGTGAGAAAGGGAAGAGAAACGCACATAGACCTCTGGACAAACATGACCTGGCTTCGGAACAATTCACATTGCCGCCGTGTGGCAAATCAGACTGAATCTGAAATCAGGCAGACAAGGGAGTTTTTTTCCTTCTGTCTTCCTGTTTGTTGAAGAAGGTCAAACAGAATGTTAAGCTGGCAAGCCAATCAATTTGTCTGCCTGTCATAAAAACACACACACACTCCCAGTTATGTCCACATGCAGATTGTGAAGGGGTTGAAGAATCATGCAAAGCACAAAGAAGTCAAAGGTAAAAATGTCCATTTGTATGGGCAAAACTGACAGAGAATTTACTTAACTAAGGATACAACACAGGAATTAAATCCACAATGGCTGAGCTGCAAGATGAGGGTGAAGATATATGCTACTCAAAAACCAGTTTAAAGAACAAAATATATAGTCTATCAGCCTAAGAAGTATTCAGCCATGATTGTGGTTTTACAAAACCAATGCTTTATTTCATCACATATACATTTTAAACAGGTAATAACTGCTAAAATGAATGAATACACAAAAGAGAGATAAAAACACCGAGGTCTTTTTCATGTTGCTGTGTTTGGAATTATGCTAAACAGTGGATCAGAGTGGCTGAGGTACTGTGGGTTACCTCAAAATATCAATACCAAGCCCACAGGTTTCATCCTATCTGGGGGACACCCTTATATGCTATATCTACAAGCCCTCCATCAGACAGAGAGAGGCTGGACACCCAACCGAAGCTGTTGTCTCCACATCTGAGGAAGATCAAATGGTTTCCTCAAAGGATCTACTGATTCCACAGAGATATCATAGAAGCCAGATGGGGGCTGTGGTACACACTCACAGAGTAATCTGACATTGTCTTTATTTCATTTCAAAAGCTATTTTGAATAAACGGCTAAATGAACCAAGATCATGTGAACAAGCTTTCATATAGGCCTATTTGAACCATTTTCAGGTGTGCCTAACTTTACCTAACATGCCATGTCTCTTTTTTTTACCCTAATAAACACTTTCTTTCTTTGGGGTTGTAAGCCAGGCACAGCATAGCATTAGCGCAGCAGCTGATTTTTGTCTAATCTGTTTGGGTATGTGTCCTGATTAATCTAGTTTAACTGTGCAAATCTAGCATGACCCACTCCTCCACCCAACTCACTGATCCTTCTTAAATGGGTAATTTCCTAAATCTCCTCAGCGTGACGTCACAATAAATGGTGTGTTCCTTCAACTCCAGACCCTTTGATTGGTCGATTCAGTATCAGACAGGTACCGACAGGTCTCTCACTTATTTTGTTCCTTGCCCCAGCCCGCCCCCATACAGATGGAGCTGCCAATCTTGGTAGTTAGACAACACAGTAATTTAATCATACACCCACACTGCTGTTAGTGCGGCTCAACAGTACTGGTAAAAACTGTTAGCGGCTCAATTCCCATATAATTTACAGAGGTCAAAGGAGAGGGGTGGACTAAGGCATTTCAGTGAACATGCAGACAGACAGACAGACAGGCAGGCAGGCAGGCAGATTGACAGACAGATTTGCTCCATCATAAATAAATACCGGCTGGGTGTTCCCTTTTCAGGGTGGGCACCTCTCCTGTTCCCTGCCATCTGCTTCACAGGCGGAGGTCCAGTGGCACTTCAGGGCACTACAGGCGCGGGTGTGGAGGAAGATGCCCGCTCTGCCCATCTGTGAGAAAATGCAAGCAGGGTCCTACCCTTTCCTTCTTATCAGGGCTAAATGCATTCAGTCCAAAACCACTTGTCTGCCAAACAACCAGGCCTAATCCAGGACAAAACAGTATCACGGCCTACCTGGTGCTACCATAAGCCAATGAAGAGTACAAAAACAGACTGGTTGAGTTACATCCATTTTACAATGAATGTAAACAGCAATGCTGTGAAAATGTGGCTAATGCTTTCTCTTTCTCAGGATTTGCTTGCTAGTTAGTCTCAAGTCAGATTTGCACCACATGGGTTTCAAACGTACTGGTTATTTTTCCAGGCTTCCAAACACCATAATCCTGTCAATATCTGTTGACAAGGCACATGCCATAAATGCCACACTGTTTCTTGCTATGCTCGGCTAACCAAACATCACAGGAATGTTATGAAAGCAATGGGGTCCCATCGCTCAATTCTTTATGAGCTCACAAAAAAGGTCCGGCTGCAGTCTCCTCATCTGTCACTTTCAGAGGAAGCGATCACACCATAAATCAAAGGTGGCAGACTTCACGTTTTAAACTCAGAGGTTGGCCAGAGCCAGTGTCCTCTGATGTTGTTCCCCTACCCCATGTGCCAAGGAAATTGAGCCATATACCTACAGTGGCTATCCAGACACACAGCGAAAGACACACAAAAAAAGAAAACAGAGAGAAAGAGTGAAGAGAGAGAGAGTGAGAGAGAGAGAGAGAGAGAGAGCAAGAGAGAGAGAGAGAGAGAAATGATGGGCTTTATCTGACATTTAGTAAACTCTTGTCTATGGAATTTATTTGTTGGGGCCGTGCCAGATTCAGCATACTACACATGCGTGTGTGGGTGTATTACACAGTATGTGTGCAGACATGCATGAACATGGGAATCTGAGTTTAGTGTAAACAAATCAGTGCAAGTGGTGGGAAGAAGCGATGAAGGGTTTGGTTTGGCTCAATTACCAAAAAAATCCCTGGTGCACATTCCATTTTTCCTAACATTACCATGTCAATTTCCTAAAAACCTATTTTCACTGATATTTTTTTCTGGCATTAAATAAATCATGATTGAATAAAAAAACTTTTTCACAAGTCATCCCGATGCTTTTTCCATTTTTGTCTCCATCCCTTGTGTGGGGATCATGAGCTTATGTGGGGGTTCTAAACCTGTGGTTCCTTGGTGGGAGATCTAGAGCACTTCTCTCCCTGCTTCTCTCCAGTGATTGGTGCTGATTGACAGCTCAGCTCCATGCCCCTATTCAGACAGGGTTCACTGCGGATGTCTGGCTAATGAGGTGGACTTGGAGAATTATAATCAGAGAGAGGGTGGGAATTGAGGGGGTATTTCTCACCACATGTGTCAGTCCTGACGGACAAACCTCCCAGGGCTGGGGTGTCAAAAGGAGCTTGGCCCACTTCCTTGTGGTTCATATTTACCATACAACAACAGGGATCTATGTCCCTTCTTTCCCTTAGGGGTGGCTTAAACCTCTCTAATACGTTATCCAGATAACTTATGCTAAACAGATGGATTACATTTCCTGGCACCCCTTGGGACATAGTAAGGCCTCCTAAGAAACAAATGATCAGGTCTTTGAGTTTTCTGTTTTTCTTTTAACTTGCACCTCCTATGGGCCAACTCATACAGTGCGGTTTCAAAGGACAGATGATCACTTAGAGGTGGACAACATGACAAAGCCCTGAGAAATATTGACAAATGCTCATCATTTCTCTAGTACCATTTGATGTTGGTATGCTCCCTGGGAGCACTAACCTATCCCTGCCTGGCCACTGCGTCTGAGGAGAAAAGCAGAAGCTAAATGAAAGATGTAATGAAAGCAAAAAGAAGAAAGAAAGAAAGAAAGAAAGAAAGACTCAGAAGAGGACTGAGGCGACATATGGAAGTGATCACAGGGCCATGCTCCCATCTGTGTTCACAGCCGCGGCCCGCTGGCACTCGGCAGACAATGTGCAGGATGAGAGTAATCCACGGAAGAGGATCCGTGGAATCATGATGGCTGTCCAAATTCCACTGGGGGATGAAAATCCCACAAGGGATCCGGGCAGGTGGGAATAAACCGATGCTGAGGAGGCAAGGAGAGAGGGAAGTGTGTATGTGAGGGGGGAGGAGGGAGTGGGGAGGTAGCGCAGATGTTAGGTGGTGTTTACAGAGAGCAGGTGCCCAACCATTTTTAGCGAGGGCTGGACAAGGTCAAGAATTATCATGTTTCTTGTCTGTGACAAACAAATAACAGAATGGATGACGAAATGAAGATCCAGTGTTCTGATAGGTGTAAACTTCACACCAAGTTTTTACAAGAATCTGCAGTAAGCAAAAATGTAGTGCTTTAACAGATTACTGAAAACTTTATCCATAACAGCTGTGTAACTGTTCAAGGTGACGTGTAAGCAAGAGCACTACTTTAAATACAGTATGTAGTTATTTTGTGCTCCTGGGCCAAAAGTCTTGATAAATGTGTCTTAGAGTTGTACTACGACTTGCCAAATAGCTGAATTCCCAAGGCTACTAAATAAATTACAGATGAAATTAAGCTGTCACTAACAAAAACAAATTAGCTTCAAATTTCAGTTCAATAATTTAATATGGATGAATTGCCATAAATATCAAATTACTGAGTAAAATTGGAACACTTTTGTATAATACATTGCATTACAATGTAGCACATCACTTTTGATTCACAATATATGTGGGTCTACAATACAGAATATAGTTTTGGCTGCAACCATTATGTCTCTGCAAGGTACTCAGCATGCAGCCTTAAAGTAATATTTTTTGACCCTGGGAACCTGTGCAAATGTCATTTCAATTACAGATTTAATACCACTGAAGGTAGGGAAAGAAAAACAAGGATAACTTAGAATAAGGAAACAAGTTACTGTGTATTACTTTACAATGTTTATAGTGTTGTTTCTCACGTTATATATACATCGTCTGTTGCGTCTTTATGTGGATACTTAAGTACATGTTAAGGGTTTTTTTTTTATGTACACAGTTTACTGGTTGGAATGATTCCAGCTGATACAACATTTAAATCTGGCCTTCATAGCAAGCTACTGCATAGTTGTCACTATGCTTGCGGTAGTAATTAGTATAAAATTATTTTTAAAATGCATATCTTGACCTTAGTGCTTAGTGAAGCCGCCTGACTATACACATTTACATTTATGTATGCCGTAAAGGTTTGTCAGTGACATGCCGAGCTATTAGGAGTAAAATAAATACATATATAAATAAATCCTTTCCGAGCCCAGACTGTACTCCAGACCTTACCAACTGGAACAGGGCAAGGTTTTTTTCTCTTTTTGTCTGTGAAAAATTTATTGCAGGGTAGTGAATTTTTTATAACCCCATTTCAGAGGACCCCTGATGCTATCCCGTGTGCTGGATCATTCCTGGAGTGACTCTCCTCAATATCCTTGCAACTCGTCCCTCACTCACACTTCCATGCACACACACACACACGCGCACACACACACACACACACACAAATACATACATGTACACAACCTACACACACGTTATCCGCACAGACTATATGTGCACCGCTTCAAAAGACAGACATGGTGTTCTCTCCTGCTGTCTGTACATGGTGACCCTTTCATGGTTTGCTGTGTATGTCAGACAGTCTTGCACACATCGTCTCAGATATAAATGGCCCAACTAGCCAACAGTTGAGAAGTCATATGTCACTGCTTGGAGGCTCAGCTAATCATACTCATATGCTTTTCACCCACACAGTAACAAGGACTACATTATAACTCTCTGTTATTCCAGTAATACACTACAATGGCCTTTTAAAAAGTCCACCTGACTCTTTATAGCTGCCGGACTGTGTGAGAGAGCTTGACCTTAGCATTGAGATTCTCCCTGAGGGGGACGAGCATGGGCCCCTGGAGTTCACACCCAAGAGAGCCACACACACCTGTGACCGATTACAGCGTGCGTGTGTGACCAATGAGAAATGTCTTCTCTCATACAAGAGTACACAGTGCACAAGCTGTCGTTGAGAGCCGAGTGAAATATATGGCCTGCGTTCACACCTTTTGGCTGGACTTTAAATAAAGCCTGAAAGACTGTAATAAAGCTTTAAAACAGGACCTCAAGCTTTGCAAGTGCCGCACGCTCACGGTTTTATGACATCGGGATTTTCCCTGGGCAGTAGCGTTCGAGGCAACACACCAGAAGCTTTCCTACAGCTCAGCACACTTCATCAGCTTTGTTGACAACTGACCCATGAAACACTGATAGAGAAAGTTATTTTTCCCTCCCTCCTTTTAGCGCCTCGGGTCGTTATTTTACTGCTATGCCGGCTATTTTCTACTGTGTGCGCTTTGTCATTTTCACCTCCATCTCTGTCTTCAGTGAGCGGGGAGCTGGGGTTTGTCAGGCCTGACTAATGTGTCTCATATAGCGTGCAGGGTGATGATGGGGGGGAGCACCTTGATCTGCTCTTTGCCTTGTTTGTGGTGGCGGCTCTGCCTCCGATCTATGTCCCTTCCCAGTAGCGCTTCGCTTCAGCAATTCCTACGAATGAAAGAACAGCTGTCCAGGGTGCGTTCCCCCCCCCTTCGCTTTAAAAGCCTTAAACAACTCCCCTCTCTTTTCTCCAACACCCCCCCCCCCAACCTCCAACCCCCTTCCTTCTTTCCCCTCCAGTTCAGCTCATTTCCCCCTAAGGACCAAGTGCAGAAGGAGCCATGTCCAATCCCACAATCCCACAGGAACTCACGGCCACCGCCGCAGCCGTCAGCGCCTGACAGTTGAGCTCACAGGCCCCTGGAGTGGCAAGCGAGGACTTCCTTATCGCCAGGAAGTCCACGCTGGAAGATATTTCTGTTTGTTTGTTTTGCTAATGTATTTGTTTCCTCCAACACAAACAATCAGGTGACATCCTTGTGGGGAGATGCCGGCTGGGGCCTTGGATGCATCTGGAGGTGACACAGTGTGTGGCAGTAAAGTAATGGAATCATCAATCAAAGACGGCTCATTAAAACACCGTGACAAGCCAGCTGGGACTGCACCAGTGGTCATGGCGACCATAGACGACTCATGGTGTTCATTTTGCTCACAAAATTGCGGCCATATGGAACCAAACCAACCTTACAAAGTGTTTCTTTTTTTCCCACCAACTATTTACATCTAGCTTACCGATCAAGCACCAGATACACCTGTGCATGTTAGACTACTGTTATAATATGATTTAAAACCAGAAAAAAATAAATTATGAATTTGAAACAGACACAACACAGAGAATCAACATCTGTGCCTATACAAATATCTTGGGAAAGAAAGACTTCTTAATTCAACAGACTTCTGCAAAGACCAACAACTGCACTATTCAACAACAAAACACTATTTGTAAATGCTCCTGGTTAAGCTGGTGAATACTGTGCTTCGCTTGCGCCGTTCACAACCAACCAGAAAATCCATTCAACCAAACTGAATGCAGAATTGCAGGTGGCAATGTAGAGCACAGAGACAGTGACAATGACTTAGCTGTTTTTTTCCCCCACTCAGAGCTGAAATCAAGTCAACATATTTATAGAGTACATTTTGAAAGCTGAAATTGCTTTTCTCCCGCTGCTGTCGTCATTGCTGGGATGGCAAGCTGTGGGCTTATTTGCTTGGACCCTGTGTCACAACCCCCTCGGAAAAAGCCATTCAAGCTGAAACACAACAATTACATGCAATTTCTGCTTTTAAGCCCATCTCCTCTATAATCACCATGGTGATTTCGGGATATTTTTTTTTTTTTTTTTTTTTTTTAGGGGCCTCTTATGAGGAGCAAATGCTGTGTTACTTGGGTCATAACTAAACATCTGAGTGCACCTTGTTCCCATTTACTGTTATTGTTTTCAGTGAGTAAACATTACAGTTTCTCTCCAAGGTTGTGTTAAAGCCCTCTAAAAAAAATACTGTGTTGTCAGTCTAAGTTGGGTGGAAAACCTTAAGCAAATAAAAAAATCCCCTACAGTGTATGGACAATATCTTGGCCCATGGTTCAAGTTGCTATTCAGAATGATTCTTATCTTGACAATCTGAGGCATGTAGGCATGCATCCTCCTGAATTCCAGTCCTTTGTTTTCAAGGCTATAAGGAAAGCGCATTAGCAGCTCTTCCGTTGAGCTGACATCCTTGGAAAGTCCTCATTGGCCTCACACCTGCTCAGCGCTCCTCTTGGAATCTCTGCGCATGGGCCGGGTCAGAGAGGATGCATCGTCTGGAAAATATGTGGGACAGACCGAAGACGCTCAAGGTAACAAACGCAGCATGCGTCGAGGAAATGGCTAAGAATGTCAGTTTTGGTCATTACTTCCATATCCACCTAGGCCGCCAGGAATCTGAGCATTGTCTCAGCAGAGCGGTGGTTCAGTGGCAACACATGAAACCACCTGTGGACTTGATATACTCCAGTTGTTCATTGTTGGCAATACTCCGTTGTTTTGACTAGCTAAGACTGGCTCAGAATGTTTCAGAATGTGAGGCACCAGTGGACTGTGACATGAACTGACTTATCTATTAATCTCCTAACACTGTAGATACATTACGGCTATTCAGCCCCATCAGCCCAACAACAATAAGCAGCCTCCTTCAAAGAATGCTTCCGACACCAAAAACATGACAGGAGATAACTAATGAGCATTATCACAACCTCTTCAGAGAACTTGTAGCATTTCAGGTTGACTGCCAAACAAAGGTATCAAAAGTGGCATTACTGTATCAACTAGGCCTATCCAACTTTTTGTCAGTAGGGGACAGCGGAAACAACAGATTACAGAAAAACTCCAAATGCAAAACATTAAAGAAAGTTTCCTTCTCTATGCATCCTGTCTCTGGTAACATCTTGAACTCATGTTTGAACGATGCCCCTCTGTGGTGGGCTTTGATGTATGATCACAGGCAACCCAATGACTCAAAACATCAATAGCTGATTTCATGACTGTATCTGTATCTGTATCTAGTGTATAGCATTTGACATACTCTTGCTGACAAGAAAAGGCCTAAAACAACATTATGTACAGGCTTAACCTTATGATAAACAACACCTGCTGCAATGCCCCTGAAGACTAAGTACAGGAGTACAGTGCCTCTAAGCAAAGACTTAATTTCATGATCAATTGTCTGTGTCAAAAACTGTATAATCTGCTTAAACTCTCTTATATAAACAATACACTGCAGTGCAAAGAGGACATCTGTGTTTGCGCATTCTAATTGATTGCATACTGAAGAATCTGACGATAAAATCAGCGGGAGTTAGATGCTTCTGTATTTATGCTGCACATTATGCCATCACTCAGTGGCATATATAACTACTGGGTTAACAGAGCCTCCTGAGGAACTACTTAAAGTTACACCTGGCTTTCTGAATAAACCCCTGCAGTCAGACGTTAGCCAAAGTACTACAGTTAGGCTTTGGCATAAAATCCTTTTGCCCACTACCAGTGACATGTAAGGATGACCAGTGTGGATTTTTCACCAGGCTGATTTAATGCCCATGCCCCCAACCCCCCCCCCCCCCCCACACACACACACACACACACACAACTGACTGCTACAAGGGCAACAATCAACCACAGCAAAATCCAGTGTTAAGCACACACTAACACCTCTGTTCAAGCTATCCAACCACAGCTATTTTTAACAACAATTGTCTCCATGAAACTGTGACAACTCCACTTGAGCTTCAAGCGATTAACAAATAGGCTATTTGTAGGACTATGAAAAGCATTAAATCTCAGTACCTTTAATTTCTATATATCACATCAGGCTAGGTTATATTAATCTCTGCATGTAATTGTATGCCATTTGCTGTCCTCTCCCACACACCTTTAGTACTGAGAATCTTCTTGAGCCTTCTGAGAACTGTCTTCATGTATGCTTACATGACAGCAAGCCTGTCCATTCCAGACAACACGGTGTTAACAGCCATAGGACACTGCAGGACGTGTTGAAAGGTTAGATGTACAATCAGGAAATTCTCTGTGATGGCCGCCCTCCCCTGGCGCGTGTTTAGATTCCAGGGATAATGGCTACCCTGCTTTCCCCATAGCCTTTGTAACCTGGGACTGCTCAGACACCCAACAGTGCTGCCCCTGCAGCAGAACCTGGTACCTCAGGACCTGCTTTCAGATTTACTGTGTCCTAACCTTGTTTTGCTAAGGGTCCGGCCTGTTTTGCTTTGCTTTTAGTGACTGCAGGTTTAGATAATGAATCAACAGAAAGGGGCAAAAGGCCACACAATTGGGGAGCCATTGGCTGGTTTACAGTCATCTGCTTTGACAATCTCGGGTTCATGTCTCCTGACAGAGCACAAGAGAGCCTCTGAAACTGACCTGGGTGACCTTCACAGTAGTCATGCGTGCGTGTGTGTGTGTGTGTGTGTGTGTGTGTGTGTGTTGACCAATTTCAGACAGGTGTCTGAGATCGGCCTAGTTGTTGAATCTGAAGGGCCTTCATCGCCACACTTAAGATCTCTCTAATATGAACCACAGAGGGAGTTTACTCCATGCGTCATTAAAATTTCCATTTCCTTTAACCCCGTCAGTACAAAAATATCCTGTTTTTCCTTTAACACTAATGTAGCATTTAAAAGCAAACATGGCCCTTATGGGAAACTGATTAGTGAACTTTAAAATACCACTGTGATATACCAGTCTCTTTAGTCTAGCAGCTGATACAACAACAAAAACTCCTGACTGATTCAGCTGACTGACTGACTGACTGACTGAGTGGGACACGTGGATTAACCAGTGGCTTCATCTTTAAAGACCCTCACCTTGTTCTCTTTGTAGTCCTCTTTCTGGTATCCTTCAGAAGACCTAAAGCAAAAAGACGAGGAAAGACGAACATTTTGTATCTGTGAGTAAGTATAAGTAGGCTATATACACTCTTTTGAACCCGTGGGAGAAACATCTGGTCTCTACATTTATCCCAATCGTGAATTAACGTTTGTGAAACACAGCACAGTAAATGCAAAGTGAGGTGAAGCACACACTAACCCTGGGCAGGAAGCCGCCTGCTGTAGCGGCGCCCGGGGAGCAAAAAGGGGTTAGGTGCCTTGCTTAAGGGTACTTCAGCCGTGGCCACGGCTGCAGCTATAAGTGGAGTGATTAATAATCTGAAGAAGTAACCTTAGGTAGAAGGGTTACTAGAATAACAGTTGGCTAAAGGGCACAGAGGCACAAACTCTTGTACATCCTAATGTTAGCTAGTAGCAAATTTATGTTGCATTACTTAGGCAAGCATATATTTCAGGATGGAAAAATAATTCCAAATTATTGTGCATACAACTCTATAAGACGTTTTCCATCTTCCCAATTCAGTATAAAGAAGGTAAGACATAACGTAGCTTTCTTCTCGAGAAAAATATTAACTTGCTAGGGACAGTACAGTTACGAACTGTAGCCTAATGCTAGTAGCAATAATCCCCTTGCTAAAAAAAAATTATCTTTTTTGTGATGGGTCGACGTGAAAACAACATCTTTCAATAACAATATCTATTTGATCGCTTTCATGTCAAAAGAGTATTATCTCATTAAAAATCTACTATGTGGCACTTTAGATTGCTCCCAAGCCCTTCATTACCTTTTCTTAAAGTGGTGGATGATGAGGCATCTTGAGTGCTGTTGTTTAATGAAGAGAGAGAATGCAAGAGTGACAGAATCAAAGGTTACATTTCATATCGCGGTAAATGTTAAATGGATGGAAGAGTGGGGTTGCAGTGAAAGGTGATAGCTGAGGAATAAGGGTTGCCAAGGATATAATGAGATAAAAATAGCACTTGTCACCAGAGAGGGAAAGCACTCGCAGAGGTCAGGGCTAACAGGCTGACTGTGTTTGATATAGGTGCTCTGCTTCTCCTTTCCACTGGTCAACACACAAGACTCCATGAAAGTCTACATAGTGAATGTGGGGAGAGTAGCATATGCATCACATGTCTTTTGTGAGGCTAAAAAATATGCGTTCGCTGTAAAATACTTCCAGACATGAATATATTATACTACTGAAGGATACCCAGGTGTTTTTCCCCAAATGCATTGTTGGGAGAATGCCACTAGGCTACATTTAGACTAATAGTCTAGTCTAAGTCCGGGCTCATTTCTAATGTTTTACCCTTTGTGAATAGGCCAGTCTATGTCTATTTAGTTTTCATTTATCTTGGGAGTTAACAAAAATAGAATAGCCTAATAGCCCATTAACCCTCAAAAAAGTTTGTGAGGAAAGTTAGGCTGCAGATGTGCTCAGATGAATGTAGTCTACTTTGTGAGTTTGCCACAATATTTAATACAAACTGCTAATTTCTATGCAAAAAGCATTATCTAGTAAAGTGAAACATGGACCTAAAGAATAAGTCAAACATATTCTAATGTATCTCTATCACTGTGCTACCACAACAGGATCTTATATGATCTCTCCTGAAGTTATAGACACTCTTATCCTTCCATCTCAATGGCAGTTTTTTTTTTAAACCAACTTTACTGACTGTCCAGACAACCAGTCCCTCCATTCTGTTAGGGTCATGATAGGTCATTGTAAAGCTCTTGAGAGGTGTCAGATGGACTAAAGATGGGTGAAAACATCCTCTTTCAATTCAGTAAGTGGAGCTCCTTTTTGCTCCTGCCTTCTGGTAGATCTTGTCTTAGGCCTTTATTTTCCAGAGTTTCAAGGGTCAGGTTAGGCAGCAAGCAAATCCCCTCACAAACCCCTGTTTGTCTGCCAAGTGGGCAGACTTACAGACTTAATATGGTGACCAGAGAGTCTGAAAAAAGTTCTCTGTTGTTTTTAGATGCAATGCATACAATGTTAGCTCTTTAAGCTAAGGAAACATCACAGATGAGGAGAAACAGCTCAGTATAATATAGGGTAATTATGCCATGTGCTTTACTCTGTAAAAACATCATGATGTATACATATGGTTTCCTAATAGTTAATTAACTGCCCCCTTTGTAATGCGTCTCCATCTTATTTTGCTAGCAGGAAATACAGTTAGACCTTATCCATGATTAGACTTGGGAGGAATTTAAAAATACCCTGCTCTAATCAAGCCAGAATAGCCAAATGGTCAACTGAATGACTATCCAGAATGTCCAGATTAGTGTGCGTGTGTGTGTGTGTGCATGCGTGCATAGTTTTGGACAGAGACCAGGTGCTGTAGAACTCCTCTGTAGTGAGTTTGGCTACACCAGTTGCACTTAAGTGAAGCAAAACTTCCAGCGGCACATTAACAGATTTGGCACCAGTAGTGTAGACAAACAAAGCCATAGGCTCAGGACAAACACTTGAAGGCCAGATGACAGAAACACAACTGCCTACCACAGAACAACTTACATACATACATACATGCACACACACACACACACACACACACACATACAGGTTTATGGCAGGATGCCAGCGCGTGAGGAAGCCAGTGCCGGTATGCAAAGACAGGCGGTGGAAGGAGATGAAGCATAGCCAGTGGCCCTGAGTTCAGCCTGCACTTGAACACCCCCGCCTCGCCCCCACCTTGTTATTTTCCTGTTTACCCGCTCCTTCACTCCACTTGTTTGGATGTTTTCCTTCAGTCACCCAAAGTCAATATCCTCCAACAGCACACAGACGCTCGCATGGATTCGCCGCTCCATTGCTGCCTGCCGGACGTCATTAACAGGCTCAGAATATCGGCAGGGGGAAGTCTAATGGAGTCCAACGCGTGGTGCATTGTTTGTGTTTAAAAAAATAAAAGAGGGAGAAGAGTCCAGTTCAGTCCAGTTATGCTATTTCTGGACCATCTTATTCTCCATCTCCTCAGACAAGGAGGAGGAAGATAAGTTATGTAGACTTCATCATGTTTTACCCCTGCAAATATTTTCAAATTAAACAATGTTACCTCCCCAGCCTTCCTGCCCTCTTGTCACAAACAACTTGCTGGAATGAATCCTCAATCACTTTAATCACAGTAGAGGTAAGGCACGCCGAGCGGTGAGTGATTGTTAGGAATAAACACAACTGGGCGGGAAAGGTATTTTAAGTGACAGATGGGAATAAATGAACAGCATTAAACAATGATGTGCTCAATGCCAAGATGGCTGCCGTTCAGGGGGAAGCGTCGTTCTGCTTCACTTTTTCTAATCTCGTTCTGGCATGTCCGTTCTTTGTCTGTGTCTCTCAGGTCAGGTTATCATTCAAAGCGCAAGCTTTCTCCTGTCTTCATCTGCGCTTGTCACCGGTGTGTGTCTGCCAAAATCTGAATGACCTCTCCACCTCCGTCTGTGATATTGCTCAGGCAGAGGCTGAGCAGGTCAGCTTGATCCTAAGAGTGGGTCAAGTAGCTGTGACCCCAGTGAGTTTTGCCATCTAATGAGAAACACATACTATAAACCTGGAAGTGAAGGGCAGACTAGGGGTGGTGTTTTCAGGCCAACTAAAACAAGACCTACACCGTATAAATGTGCAATACACCTACCCTTTGCAAACTTTTTAGTAACACAGGTACAGTCTCTCTCTCTCCTGTGCTCTCTATTGGACTCATACAGGCACTCTGTGGTTGTAGGTCCTTATTTAATTGAGGTCTTGTTTAATCTTGGTCCAAAATCAACATGCTTAACTGCTTTTCACACGTCGCTGTCCAACTGTAGGCCGCATTCTGCTCCCTCTTTCTCTCATTTAGAGCCACTGGCTGAGATGAAAGAGGAAATGACAGAACTCTCCCTGGCTGATGAGAAGGATCTCACTGGAGACAAATGAAACCAAAGCTTCTTTGGAAGTGAGTCCATCCAAAGCTATTTGGCTCCAACAATTTCCCCCTTTAACAACTACTCATGATTTCATCTCTATAAACTCAAACCTTATCCTATTGTCTGACAATGTGTTTGCATGAATATTGTGTGTGTGTGTGTGTGTGTGTGTGTGTGTGTATGTGTGTGTATGTATGTGTGTTCATGGCTACATGTGTGCAGTTGCCTGCCTCTTTGCTTCTCTGACACAATATGCAGTGAGTGACCTCATAAATACTCGTGGACAGTACAACAGCAGCAGCAGCCCCGATGGCTTCACACCCACTGACACTGACATGTCCTCTTGTCCTCATGCGGCAAGTCCAGTACAGTATGCCTTGCTGTCAGTACACTGAAATGTGTCTCCATGGGTGAGACACACATGCACACACACACACACACACACACACACACACACACACACACACACAGAGGCATACATGCATGCAAAAACATGCAAACATAGCCAGACACATAAGCACGTATCCCTACACACTGTTGTTTCTTTCTCTCCCCTCAGTCTGTCAGTCTCTCTGCTGTTTGCTTTCTCTCGCTACTCTTTTATCATTCAGTCTTTCAGTCTGCTACAAGGGGGTAAGTAGCCTTGCTAGGCCCTTGTCTACTCTTTGGTACTGCCACAGCACCCACCAGGCACATCCCTGCCAAAACATGCCCCACTTGTAAATCCAGCTCATTGCACTTGTGCTACAGCAGATCCAATCCTTCACTTGGCCTGTTTGTAAGTTGAACTCTTTGGACTCAGACTCATCAGCTGACTAGGCAGTGCCAGAATGTAAGCCAGAGCAGGCAGACCTCTGAAGCCCTAAGAGAAAAGACTGTGTGAGAAAAGAAAAGGGGGAAAAAAACAAGTATAAAAAGAGACAGAAAGAAAAACACAGCTTGTTTATATTCTTTCAATCTCTTTGGTAGTTCCCTGTCATTTGTTTCTCCCAGGACAGAAAGGTCTCCCCTTAGTAGGAGTTTCATCTGACAGACAGCCATTTGAGCACAAAGCCTTTGCAAGAACATGAGTCTCCATCTGGTCCTCATCCAGACGACTTCCTATAAATCTCTGTAGGATCAAATCTTTCTTAAACAGAACGGTGGATGTCCAGTCCCAACTTCTACTGAAGTAGAAACAGACCCTGTTAGAATCGGTTTCCATTAGAATGTTAATGTTGTACGTTAAAATTCTTATTACTGTTATTTTTTTGGTTGTTTTTAAATGGTTGAGGTTGTTTCTAACGCCACAATTGTCCTCTCAGGCAGGTGTTGCCAAAATGTCGCTTTTCTAACCCATGAATATTTAACAGCGCAGACTTTAATAGAATCTTCAATTTCACCTCTAACACAGCAAAAAAAGATCCTTGGCTGGATTTTGTTTCGAGCAATCTCTCTCACCCCTATCCCTGTTTGATAAATATTTATGAGGTAGCAGAGTTCTAACAGGGGCATCTGTGATTCGATGTGATGAGAAAATAATGCTGCCTAGCAGCAAAGTTCATTAAAATGGCATCGGAGTTTATTTTACATTCTGTTATACATAGGTTCAGTGAATAGTGAATGACAGACTTTGGCCATCAGACTCACCTATACCATTCATGATTACAGAGCCAAGAACCTCAGGCAAAATGTGATGTCTGCTCTCCTGATTAGCCCTGGCCTCCTCTGTGCTCCTCTGTGAATCACTTCCACAAGTGTGTGTTTCTCTCTCTCTCTTTCTCTCTCTGTTAGTGTGTGTGTGGGTTTGTTGAACAAGAGTGAGTGAGTTCATTAGACTGTGTATCCACAACATCTGCATATATGTGTAAATGAATATCTAAACATGTTTGACCATCACCCTTCAAGATCCTTCGTCTTTTCCTCCCAACAGACCACCTGCTGTTTATGTTGGGGAGGGGGTGACTCCTTCAGCATGTTCAATCAGAGGAGAGAGGGAAGCATGGCCTCCACCCAAAGTGACCCCGTCTGACCTCCATAATCCCCCCCATCTCTCACAACCCCCCCCACCAAAAAAAAAAAATCTCCCCCTGCTGGGGTGAGTGCAGTGTTGGCATCAAAGGCACCTCCCCGACTCATCTATTTGAGAGAGACGGACAGCTGACAGCACCCTCCCTTCACCTGTGGCCCTGATCTCCAGAGAGCCATCCTCAGCAACTCCCAGAATTCTTTGTGAGGGAGTGAAAAACATCTCCCTCCTTCTTGAGTGACAGAAAGACGAGGGTCTGAACACAGCTATACTGTAGTGAGTTAAAGGGAGAGGCTTTGTGTAGACCTGTAGAAGATTATTCCTCGCTTAGTTTGAGTGTGTTTTGGCATTTAACAGCCTTTGCCTCCTCTGTAAAATTATTTACGTCTCCCTATGCAAGTGTGCCTCAGAGCCAGAACACTGAAAAGCAAAGCTGTTGCAAATTCACCTTACCTCACAACTTCAGATTTTCTGCTCATGTTGAAAAAATAAATCACTCAATCGTCTCCCCACAGTATGCACTGAGATTACCGTGACAGAACTGTTGAGGTGTTAGACCCACATCAGCCCATACATCTGAAGGAGATACAATTCTCCGATTTGTTCTTTGATTCACACCACATGGAAAGACCAGATCAGGTTCCTTCGAACTGTCTTTCACAGCAGTCTGGTTTGAATTTGACTACTACACTCAGTTCTGTTTAAGTGGCTCCTTGTCATCATCACAATGATAGGGTAGATGTTCCTCCAGCGTCACACAGGCCAAAATTACATTACTGGAAAGCGGTAAAAAAGTTGTATGTTATTACTTCATTGATTCTCAGGGCCAGAGTCTTAATTCACCACAAGATGTTGGGAAATGTTGCCCATGAATGACTGGGAATGATAGAGCCTTACCCAGTTTCTCCTCCATCTCTCTTTCCGTGAAGCATAATACCATCTGATCTTAACTGAGCTCCAATATTAAATAAAGGGGGAGTGTTGGACTTTAAACTTTGAGCCAAGCTTTTCACAAATTGTTCAAGTGTTTTTTATCTGGAGCATTTGTGGTGAGTTTTTGGAGCTATTACCATTTGGGAATGAAGTTAAGAAAAACTGTCGGCCAAAGCCAAACTGCGACTCGTGATCTAATCTGAAGGAAATGGATTTCATATGCAATCAGCCTAGCAGAGAGACCTGAGAAAGGCACAGCAAACAATGGCTGATATGTTGTAGAGGGACTCTGTGACCTTGTTCTCCACTAGTTCTGTTTACTCAGTCTAAAAAAAAGGCTGATGGTGTAAGAGCAAAATGTGCACTGTGTTACGTGACTGAAGTCACAAAGCTTTTGGATTTGGGATCGAATTTGAACATCTCCCCCTCTTTTCCTTTCCTTATTTTCTCACGGTGTTGTGTTGCATTCACTTTTTCTAGTGCACATAGTCGGAGGTAACTTTGCTGTGTGTTCCAACGAGTGCTGGTTATTCTGAAACGATAGTGTCATCTGTGGGTGGATGCCACCCTGCCAGGCTTCGGAGTCTCTGTACTATTACTGTTGGTGGCCTTTTGCAGCAGCCTCTGCTCCTGTGCAACTGGGGAGCGGTTGCCACGGCTACCCTTTATTAATACTGATAACTTTGAGCACAGGGCTCGTTTGTGCAAATACTGAGAGCTCAGGGAAGTCTAAACGAGGCCAGAGCGAACACCTACCAGGATCATATTGTGTGCATCTGTGTGATTCTGTGATTGGGTGTTTAACAGTGTGTTAATGTGCCTATAGTCCATATTGAATGGCCAGTGTCTGCATTACATGGTCTACACAATGAAAAAGGGTTGGGTGTCTTACCAGAGCCTTGAGTCTGCATGTAGAATTCACTGGTCTCTGGGTCCCCCTACTGCATGATTGCATTCACTGTTTACATAAGATCAGCATGTTCTCTGTGAATTTATGTAGGCATTTACTTGTAATATGCACATTTGAGAGAATCTCCATTTTTTCACGTGTGCATAATTAACCGTTTCTATGTTACATATACTTCAGTCTATCTGATTCTGACTCTGATGCCATTTTATTTCCTGGTCTTGTATTTATTGCACCCATACAGTTGTGAGGTTTTATTACTACTGAGTGTTTTGTCAGTACTGGGATTGTGTTAATTCATTTATAATATAATGATGTTTAATATGTCATAATCCAGATGTAATCTAAGGATGTTAATGTGAAGTACAAATATATATATAATATATAATATATATTATTATATATATATGTATTTCACCCAAGATGACAGATGTAATTACAGAGATGGTGGCTATTCTATCAAAATAAATGAATTCGTTGTTATCATTATAACCGTAGGTAGCTCTCCTGAGGATAGCCCTTCTACAGAAGTCAAAATGTGAAAGAAAAATCCATGAGATGTGTAATCAACAGCACCACCTAGTGCTCACATCTGAACATTGTAAAGTGTGAAGTTATAGTATACCCTTTAGCATTCTCCATGTTTAACTGTCAAACTCTGTCAAGACAAGAAACAAGGTGAAATTATAGAAGTACACTTTTAAAGAATTTAGGCAGCAAAGCAGCACATTTATTGCATTTTTTTTTTTTTTGCGATTGCAAAGAACAAAAACATAAATAAATTAAACCATTCTATCTCATTTTAGTTCAGAACATTAAAAAAACAAGTTTCTGGTGTTTCCAGTGTTCCTAGCAACCTGTGTCTAGCTTTTAATTTTGTTCTATAAACTGCTGCTAAGTCTAGCTCACAGTGTACTAAACCTAAGAATGCTTGAAGGAAGTGACATGATGTGTCAATCTTCTGTTGCTTCAGCATTATTATGTTTTATAGTCATGGTTATGAGGCCATGCAGTTGTCTTTAAGGAATGTGGAACTGTGGCCAGCGACAGCCACTCCCAACCACCCTAGCCCTGATATTAATGGTATGGCACCAAGGGTAAGTAAAAGAGGCTTTTTTTGTGGAATAAATAACATGACGTGATCTTGTAAGGAACATATTTCACCTGTGAGATTTCTGAACTACAGGAAAACTACTTTTGAACAGAAGAGATTAACCAAAAGCCTGCAAAATCCGTCTGGTGAAAGACCTGCCCATTCAATCATCAAAGAATCACTCAGTGGCTGGCGCGGACGTGCTAAATGTACTTAGAATTTAATTTATTATAAATAGCTGCATGACCTTCCCCCTACTTAATAGCTTAATTAATTAGAATTAATTAGGCATTTGCAAGACAGGAAGATGAGGAGCATAGCCTTGGACCTCATGCCTCTACAGGTTTACATGTTGGACAGGTTTCCCAAGTCCCTCTTGATTATATGCAGCAAGTACTTGGGTAACATAGAGGAGAGACCGATGCACACTGATCAATCTTGCAGTCTTTTTTATTTGTCCAAACAAAAGACTAACGTTTCAACACACTGGGTCTTCATCAGCGTTATAGTTAACAGAGTTGAGGCACATGATGTAAGGTAAAACATGATTGGACAATTAGAACGATTTTCCAAAGAAGGCAATTGGCCTCATCACTGTTAACAAGTCACACCCCAGGCAACAAAGCAGGATCAGGAGTGGATAACCCTTGCACATTTAAAGAGACAGCAGGTCCTGTCTTAGTAAAACACAGTTCTTTGGTAACTTGGGTGTGGGCAGACATCTGACACCTGTATCTGAATGATATACCCAATCACTCTCTTCCCTCCGCAGAAATTAAAAGTAGGCCATTTCTGATAACCTTATCAACATGAAGCAATATATTTCTAATATATTGCATTCAAGCTAAGGTCATTCAAGGAAGTGACAAGTTGAAAGGCCACAGAGTTCTGTCAATTTCCGGTGCACACTAGGCCAGCGATGCTGTCTGATGAGTTGAGTCCACTAGCTTAGTCAAACTGTAATTAAGTTTATTTCTGGACAGCTCTCCTCTAGTTGAACTGCTAAACGTCCTCTCTGCGTTTGTGATATGTGGACTTAAATAACATTTAAATACATTTCCAGTTAAAACCATTTAAAAGTTTTGGTACTATGTAATGGCTACTTCTAAAACAGCTAATTTTGTAATAGTATAATATATATGTATAAGTATGTAGCATAAATTGCATGTCTTGTCAGCAAGAATTCCCTAAGTGCATGGGGGCGTGTGTCAGGATGGTCGATCGTTTACGGTAATTAGCTTTTGCGCTGGTAAACAATTGTATTGAGGCTATAGCTGCGAGCTAACTAAGAAATAACCCCAGATCTGGCGAGGAACATGAGAGCTTACTTTGGATAGTAAACTACTATAACTACACTATACAACTAAAACTTATGCCTAATATCAATATAGCCTACCTCAGAGAAGAGGGACCATCCTGAAGCGAATGTCCTTCTGGGACTTTTCGTCTTCCATGGACAGAGCCCATTCTGAGGAATTATTTTACTATTAGTCAGAATCTTTTTTTATTTGTATACTGGTAGAAACTGGCTTCCAAAAAAATATTTTTTTGGAAAATGTTCCAAAAAAAGATCAAGATGGAGCACTGTGGCGTAATGGTTGCAGTGCCTGCACCATTGGTAGCACACTTCCCGAACGTAACATTCCCTCCCTCCACCCTCCCCCTTTCTCTTTTAAAATGTGACCTGGTTTTCATCTAAGTCACAAGTATAGTCAAACAGAGAGTGCTGAAGCTAACAGCACACAGTAAATTGATACATTTCAAGGCTTTGTTGGAAACATCCAGGAGATATCCAAAAAGGCTGTGTCCAAATCTTTTGGATTAATCACTGGTTGAACCTTCTTTGGCAGAATAAACTCAGGACTCCTGATATAACTGTGAATCAGATCTGCACAACCCTGGTGGGATGCTCAGGAGGTATTTTAGCCCATTCTTATTCAGTAACATACTTAAGATGTCTGCTGTGAATTGTGCTCTATGCACCTCTATGGGTGACTAGTTGGAAGGTTGATTAAGGGTGCGTTGATGGTGTCCTGAGCGTACTGATGGCAGGACATCACAGTGGAGGCTTTGCTCTCCAAAACATTTTCATAAAAGCACACTACCTCTTAACAATACTACTTGGAGAATGGTTTGTGGATTGATATAACATACAATTAATTGTGTGGAAACAACACACAACACTGTGTGGCATCCAAACGGCACCAAGTACTCTATTAGGGGCTCTGACACTCACTAGTCTTCAGCCCCCATCTTAGTGTACAGCCTCAGGATGCTGGATTTGGGGTTAAAACCCTCTATGCATTGTGAGGAGCTATCTTGTCTTGATGCTAGTGGCATTGGGTTATTTTGCCTGCAGGGTAACTGATGACGGGTAGCAAAGATCATTGAATACCGACCAAGATAGCGCAACATAATACGTTATAATGGGAGCAAACGTGAATAGTTTAGGTCTGCATAAGTGGGAGTGTCACATAACGTCACAATATAAACTTTTCAACGATCTTCTGTATCAGTGTATGAGGGCTCGACTCTGGGGGACCCCAAATGTTTGTGCCTCTTGCTCCACTTTTATACTCTCTGCAGGCAGTGCACAGCTAGTAATGGCCTGCATCTTATTTTTCCCATTCAGCTGGCTTTCCAGGACCTGTCTCACCCTTTGTAGATACTTTGTTCTAGCACCTTTCCTTGGTTCCCATTGGCCTGCAGGTATGTGTAGCTGTTTCCCACATCTGCTACACTATATCTAGCCGGAATGTTACTCTGATGTGTTTGTGAAGAATCTCATTCATCCAGGGCATGGTAGTCAAAGTGCTAAGTAGTATGAAACTGGACTTCCTTTTTGGAGCTTGAAGATGTTTGACTTTTCATCCTAAAGGCTTCTTCAGTTCTGATCTGATGGTAGAGGACCACAAGGAATACCTATGGACCACTGTGGGTGGAGCTGTGATCTGTAGACCACATCCCTCATTATTCTGATGTCATTCCTGTAGATCCTGGTGGTATAGATAAGGGAGTCAATGGCTCTTTCACTTTTAGTGTGCAGTTTGATGTCATCCATGTAGAGGAAGTGTCTGATGGTAGCTCCATTCTGCAGCTTGTCACCATAGCCACAGCCTGACTTGGGGAGAAAGGGTATATACACCACACCTGATGGTGACCTTGGCAATGAGTTATGAGTTGGCCTCTAGGGTTGCAATGAAGTGCCATTAGTGTCCTGTTGATATTGCAAAGTTCCAAGTTCCAGTTCGAGGATCCATGTGTACAGCACTTGTTGGCATGTAGTCTGTCTAGGCAATCCAGTGCACAGATTGGTCTGTCATAGCCTCACAGTCTCTGGAAACTCCTCTATCCACCAGCACCTGGTGCTTGGCTTCTCTAGTGTTCTTGCCAATCCCTTGCTGTGTGTTGCTCATGTTATCTACTGTGATACCTGGGTTGGATGGGACGGTCGCAACTTTCCTGGGGGTCCTTTAGTCATGCATTCAAGGTGGGTCCCATCTCTCAGCAGTTGGTCTATCTGTGTGGCCAGGCATTCCTATAGGGCAGTTATTCTCTTAAGCCAGTAGTCCAGTTTTTCATGTTGGAGGCCCTACCTTGGATATCTGCTGCTGTGATGGGTCATTGGATCTCTTTCCAGGAGGTGGTGGCTGTGCACGGTCCTTAATTCAGCTAGTCACTGTACACTGGTGTTTTCCCATATGCTCTTCTACTACAGTACACTCCCCACCCTACGAGCAGCTAAGGCTATGAGTCTCCAAGGCCTCATGCAGTGACGGCTTACAGCACTTGGCTAACTTGTGCCTGCGGGCATCTGGCTAATTCCCTCTGTGTCGCCTTGATCTTAGCCTTCAGCCACTTCCATGGGTGGCTTGCTGTTGTTGTCCACCCTTAGGCCCTTCATCTCGAAGTATCACTGCAGCTGTGGTGTTAGGTCAGGTTACTGGTGTCAGTAATGGACGTAGCCGAGATCTATCAGGAGGCTCCGAGGTTGCTTCTGACTTTGGTAGCCTCGGTAATTGGCTTCAGGTTCTTTCACACCAGGAAGCTAGTTAGTTTCTCTTCAGTCTTCCATTTCAGGTCAACTGCTTCTTATGAATCAGCCTGCAAGTGCTTGTTGGTGCTTTGTCTCAAATCTCTGGGTTTGAGGTTGGTGATAAAACCTCCCTGATCTGTTGTCCTGGCTCCCCTGTGCTGTAGAACTGATTCATTCATCCCACTACTGGTGTTTGAATTGCCCATAAATGCAGATTTTACTGAAGAATTAGCGTGTGGTTTTAGAACCACAAACAGTGATTTACAGGGCGTAATATGTAAGCTAATAATGTTAGCATTGTTGTTATTAAGTTTTGGTGACTGTTAGTCAGGCAGTGCATGCTGAAATAAAATACAATCATGACCCATGACTTGTAGGCCTGGAGACCCTGCCACCCTGACAGCTAGTAGATATATTTTTTTGCCACCTTAAGGTATGTTTTTGTGAGTTTTGATAGTTTAGCTTTTTTACCAGCTTATGATGGCTATTCAAGCTGGTTTTGCAAGCTATATACCAGCATTCTCTGGTTACATTAAGTGACTTTTATTTTTCCTGCAAGATGGAAGGGACAGGAAGATAAGAGAATGTAAGGTGTTCTGTCCACAAACATTCTTTTTACTAAATCTTTTGTACACTGACAATTTTGTCAATGTCCGAGTTCATGTGTAGAGACCTTGACAAAAGTATGACCGAAGTGGCATGCCTTGTCGAGCCTTCTTATAGTGTTTCACCGGTTTGGATGCATCTGGCCAAGTGGGTTTTCCAGTATTTTACCAGGGACATGTCACCAAAATTGGAACACTTAACGTGCATTTAATGAAAATACATAATTTGTACATGAAGTGCAAGTGAGATTAACATTAAATGAACTAGATATTACAGTTTACTTCTTTTCACTAGCCCATGAAAACCGTAAGTGAGAAATATATGATGGAGTCTGAATGGAGCATTAAAAAGAAAGTGTCTGGGCAAATAACGTGTACCACAATAACATGTTTGCATGCAAGTTGTCTAATGTAGCTACCCATGGCCACTCTCTAATCAAGTCAAGTGTGACGATAACTCTGTCTGTAATATTATAAGCATGTCAGTCTACGGACTCTGTCAATAATGTATCATTCCATCTTAAGTGTGTGTGTCTGTGTAACAGCCCCTTGCTCTCCCTCTCCCTCTCTTTCTCTCATGTTTCTCTCTCTCTTTTGCCAACTCGCTGATTTATAAGTCTGCAGAAGAGATGGAGGCCAAACATTAACCACTCCCGTAGAATATTACAACAGAGGTCATTCTCTGCAATCCTCCTTCCCAACCCCCCCCCCCAGTATCAGACCGAGGCCAAAGGCTAAAGTACACTAACTCATTGGAGAGCTGTTTGTGCCAAATGACATTTATATCTTTGTATCTCATGTGATCATCTTCAATGCATCCTCTCAATGACTAGTTCGCAATTTTTTTTTTCCTTCAGATAATATGATCTCATTGTTATGCAGTAATCGGCTAGACGCAGGGGAATCTCCCAAACTGCTGAACAGTGTGTCTGGGCTATGAATGTGTTGCATTGAAAAGCTCTTCACGTGCGCAATGGTCTCTCTGGCAATCAGAGCAAAAGTAAATTAAGCAGAACAAAACGTCTTTATAGCTACCCATGTGATCGGGATTTTGCCATTGATATTCGCCATACGTCTATTGTGTCTACTATGCATCCACAATGTGTGTATATTTGATTCATGCTTGTTCTAATTGGTCAGAGAGAAAGACAGCAGAGAGTATGTGTGTGTGAGTGTGTGTGAGGGGTGTGGAATGACAGCTGACTATACCACGTAACTGAACCCAGGGAATTCTCACCATATAGTTAGACAAAGACAGAGACCAACGGTCAGACAGACAGAAGCATGCCCTCACTCGCACGCAGGCACACACACACACACATGCACGCACACACACACACACACACACACAGTTTTTATTGCTGGGGCACAGAGATCATTATCATTCGAAGTTCCTCCCACTAAGCTAGTGCACATGACTCTGATCTGACAACTCCTTTGAACAGAGATAGTGTCACACAACCTCTCTGTATGCACACACCCATACATACACACACACGCACACGCGCATACGCTCCTTCACTCTCTCCCTCACATCCACACACACACATCCACACACACCACGTCTCCAGTACTGTCATTCCTGCTCTAGAATAAGCTTGTGGCAGATGGTGCAGGATGTCTTGGTCTGGTTGGATTCTGGTTGCATGTCTTGGAGTATTCGCAGGTAAAATATCTTTAAATTAGTATATTGTATATTGTATATTGTGTAATTGTTCTGTGAGAGTTTATAGCTGTGCTGTTTTTCATATGCCTCTTAGTATAGACAGAGTCAATTATATCAGTATTTTTATTTCCTTAACAGTAAGTTATGACTTCTCGAGGATTATGGGTTGCTTCAGATGCAATCTCTATAAAATTAGCTTGTGTCCCTCCTGCGCATTTAATCTTTGGCAGCTTTCAAATCTAATCCATGTTGTTGTGCTCTCACTCGTCTTGAGGGAAGTTGAGGGACTGTGTGTAAAAGTTCTTCCAAAGGCTACATAGCGCATGAGTGCTCAGGGGAGTTCAGCTCGAGGCTACATTTAATCAACTTGTGCTTACGTGTTGTGATTGCTACTTTTCGCTTGTCGTAGGAGGAACCAGCAGAGCTCTTGCTGAAACTTCAGGCCCCACACAGAGGAACTGCTCTGCTGTCCCACCAGTAAAATTCCCCTCTTTTTTATCTCTTTCTTTCTTTCTCTCACTCTCTGTCCATCATATTCAGGTTATCATTTCTCCATTTCTCTATAAGTTGTTTCTCTACCTTAGATAGTATTGTGTTGTCTTGTTGTGTCGTGTAATGTCATGTCATGTCATGTCATTTCCTTTGTGTCTGTATCTTTCTGTCTTCTCTGTTTGTCATCTCACTTCTCAGTCTGCTTGTAATAACTTCACATGGCCTTGCTTGCTAGGCTACATTACTGACTACTGCTATCAGTCTGGTCAGCACTCAAATGCAATCCAACCTTTTTTTGTGTCATCATTCCTACAGCGTGATGCATGGCACAGTGACTTTAATCTCTGTGGTGCCTCTGATCTACAGTGCTCTGTGTGTGTGTGTGGTGTGTGTGTGTGTGTGTGTGTGTGTGTGTGTGTGTGTGTGTTGTGTGTGTGTGTGTGTGTGTGTGTGTGTGTGTGTGTGTGTCTGTGTGTGTCTGTGTTACAGTACCTCCCTCCAACGGCAGTGAACACCACACAGAGACTGCTGGAGCTGAGAGATGTCATGAGAACACAGAACATCACTGCCTACATCATCCCTGGCACAGATGCCCATCTGGTTGTAACCTTACCTCTGCCCACCACCCGCTCCCACATTTTTCCATTCCTCTTTCTTCTCTCACTCGTTCACTGCCCCCATCCCCTGTTCCTCTCCTCCCTCGAGGACATTTGATATTTCTTCTCTTCTCTTCACTCCCTTTGCTGTAGTTACAGCTCTCTGGTTGTCTGACTCGTTTCATGTTATTTTTTGTTCTTCGTAGCTCTGAAAGATGATCACTTAATGATACTGAATAGCCTAGATGTCATACCTTAAATAGAAATTACAGCACTACTAATTTCTGATGCCATGGAGAATAGGAAAAAGAGAAAGGGTAGATACTAGTGATTTACACTTAGAGAGATGTTTCAGGAAAGGCACAAATATTAATGTTTGTTCCTCTATCATTCAAATTAATGTCCTATTCAACTCATAATTGCTAGTGTTGTTTGTATTAATTGAGCTATTTGATATTTGGCTTTTGATCAAGTAATTTACACAGCTCCATTTTCTTCAAGACTAACCCAAGGGCAGTAAAGACATCTCCATGCAATTTGGCAACAATGCCATCTCCAAGCTGAACAGCTGACAGCTGGAACAAGATATATTTACTGCCAAGAGCAGGGCAATAAGGAAAGGGCAGGAGACATGCTTAGATGCATGTCCATCCTTCTAGAGAATATGTTACAAACAAGAACATTCTTGCCCTGTGAAGTGTATGTGTATGGATTTTTATGTCTCTAAATTATAACAGTCTCTCTATGTAAATGGCAAATGTATGATATTCATGCTTCAGACTAAGAATGTAGGTCCCACAACACATGAATCATATGTTCATGTTCTAATTAAAATGATATTATCTTATATTTGTTGTGTCATCAGGACCACAACAGTTCATTAATATTTTTCCTTGCTATGTGCAACCTCCTCCTAGTCCAACCTCAAAGTCTTTGGTATATTTGTTTCTCATCTTCTTTTTTTGTTTTCCTTTTCCATTGCAGAGTGAGTACATTGCTCCACGGGATGCCCGTGTTGCATTTATGTCTGGCTTCACTGGTTCAGCAGGTTAGTTTTTAATGAAATTGTGCCCACTGTTTACACAACGGTGCAGAATAAACACATTCGTATGCATGGCCACTGTTTCCCCACAACCACCCTCGGTGCTTCGAACCAAATGGATTTTGTCCTTGTTTTCAGTCTCCACTCACTTCAGCATTGTTGGTACCAGCATCCACTTCACAGTACGTGCAGAATGTGTTTTGATGGTCTGCTGTCAGTGTTTCATTTGAATGTGGTTTTTATTTAAAGGTACGGCGGTTGTTACGCTTACTAAGGCAACGTTGTGGACAGACAGCCGGTACTGGGTCCAAGCTGAGCGTCAGATGGACTGCAACTGGGAACTAGAGAAAGATGGTGAGAGGTCTCCCTCCCAAATATACTACATTGACTCATTCTCCATCAGCGTGCTGATGGTTAATGTTGTAGTGCTAATGCAGGGCTGCCCTCTCTGTCCCCACAGTGTCAATTCGCAGCATCACCGACTGGCTCATCCGAGAGATTCCCGAGGAGGAAGAGATAGGATTTGACCCCTATGTCTTCTCAGTCAGTAAGGCCACATCACACATTTAGAACGTCTCCTTATCCACAAATGGCATGGAATGTCTACTCTAAATCAAGGCTTCCTTGACTTCAAGGGCCATACATTACATAAGGGATAAGGTTCTAGGAGGCTGTCGTTATCGTGGAATAACTCCCGGCAGGGTGATGGGAGGCTGATGCGGAGTTGACGGGAGTTATTCCACGATAATGACCCCCTCGCAGAACATTATCCCGCAATAACATGATAACGAAGCATTGTTTATAACTGCTTTCATTGTAGTTTTAATGATTAAGATAGATAATAGCTTCCCTGAAAAACAATCCATTAACATTAAAGTCCATTAAAGTCCATTAAAGTCCATTAACCTACAGATAAGCTGGTTACGGCAACGTTCTGTTTCGGTTTCCAAAACAACTGTCCGTTACCAAGAAATATCAGACCGTAGAACGTTGGGAAGTCCTATTGAAGTGAATCAAGCATCCTACAGCATTATGAAGAGCCGTGTAATAAGTTGTAGCATTCTTCTTTGAGTTGAGTTAAACCCTCAAGGCTTCTCGATCACACTTCACTGAATGTGTTCATGGGGAATAAAAATATTCAGCAGTGCTAGCACATTCATTTAGTGTCTACCATGCATTTGGCCTGCACTACTTTAAATTTATTGCACTGTTCAGTACAGATTAGGCTTTTATTTAAAGTGGGATTGTTCATTTAACGTTCATATTGATGAACCAATGGTGTAGGATAGTCTTACTGATTAGAGTTCAGACATTCTGTCTCTCTCCTAACCCAAGTAATGTGCTTTGCAGAGACCTTCAGCGCTTATAACACCAACCTGTCCCCCGCTGGCCGTAACTTGAAGTCCATTCCTGTCAACTTGGTAGACAGAGTATGGGCAGAAAGGCCTCCTCTCCCTCTAGACAGCCTTGTGCGTCTGCCGGACGACATCATTGGTGTGTTGTTTTGTTTGTGTGTGTGTGTGTGTGTGTGCCAGTGCATGTGTGTGTGAAAGAGAGAGAGAATTTTGTGTTATCTCAGGCTCCAGAGCTTATAAATACCTGCAAACAGACCAGATGTTCATAAACTGGTGACAAACAGAGTAATAAATGGAGACTTTACAAGCAGTTATCACTTTTATCGCTTTAATGACATCATGACCAGGCAGTTGTATAACATCTGATTTTCCAATAACTGTGTGTGTGTGTGTGTGTGTGTGTGTGTGTGTGTGTGTGTGTGTGTGTGTGTGTGTGTGTGTCTGTGTCTGTGTCTGTTTCTGCTGACTTTTGCAGAAAGGACCTGGCTGCAGAAGGTGACACTCATGAGGACTGTTATGAAGGAGAGTCCTTACCAGCCTACTGCCATCCTCCTCTCAGCGCTCGATGAGACTGCCTGTAAGGTTTACACTTGAATTACACACTGAGAGTCACACAGTGGACATACAAGTGCACACTCATACATGTACATTTCAAAATGTTTTTTAATGCCCTTCAACCTAAAATGCTTGCAGATGAAGTAATGCAAAAAAAAAAAGTCTCACACAACACACACACACATGACACACTAACTTAAACTTAGAACTAGCTGGACTGCCAAGTGGTGCTCATCTTGTGTAGTGCTTAGTGGCCTGACGTCTCCGTAAGTGAGATGTATTTGATGTTGAGTGTGAGCAGCACCTGTTGTTTGTGATCCCAGGGCTTTTTAATCTGCGTGGGAATGACATTCCATACAACCCATTCTTCTACTCCTACACCCTGCTGACAATGGATGAGATCTGGCAAGTCTCTCGACTCCTTTCCTCCGTGTGCTCGTGTCCAGTCCATGTCCAGTCCAGTCCAGTGCTGGCAATGTGCATTTAGTCCTGTTTAGTTTTGTGTGGTTCTATGTGTCCAGTTACAGTATGGTTCTATGTGTTTCAGCTCTGTGTTTACAATGCAGATATTATGGATGTAAAATACAAGAGTTTTTGTAATCAAATAATATTAAATTGAGAAAACAAATACAGACATCACACAGGATTTTTTTCTAAAAAAAATCATTCTCTTACACACCCCCCCCCCTTCTCTCTCTCTACTTACTCTCTCTCTCTCTCTTTCTCCCTACCTTTCTTTCTCATTCTTACTACTCCCTGCCTACTCTCTCTCTCTTCCTCACTACTCTCTCTCTCTACCTATTCTCTCTCTCTCTACCTACTCTCTCTCTCTCTACCTACTATCTCTCTCTCTTTCTCACTACTCTCTCTCTCTCTCTCTCTCTTTCTCACTACCTTTCTCTCTCTTTCTCACTACTCTCTCTCTACCTGCTCTCTCTCTTTCTCACTACTCTCTCTCTCTCTCTCATGCTCTACCTACTATCTCTCTCTCTTTCTCACTACTTTTTGCTCTCTCTCTCTTCATAGGTTTTTTGTGCACATTGCCCGTGTGCCAGACGACCTGAAGGCATACTTGAACACAACCTGTTTCACGTCAGACTGCGCGCAGCTGCTCGAGTACGGTCAGGAGCGAGACATGCTGAAGAACTACCTGCTGCGGCCCAACACCAGGGTGTGGGTGGGGACAGAGTACACCAACCAGGCACTCTATGAACTCATCCCTGAGGTGAACACCCACTCTCTCACAGTGACAATGATTACAGTACTAGACACTTACGTACTTAGTATCTACTTTTAAACTGCAACCACAGCTTTGAGATGAGCATCAGTTGTGTCAATACGCTGGTGGAATGACCTTGCAAGCGCTACCAGATCAACAGATACCCTATCCACCTTCAAGAAACTCAGAAGGTCGACCCAGCTCTTCAAAGAATATCTCCTGGCTTGAATTCTGAATACCAGGAATGCACTTAACCTCTTATACTTAATCTCTCTTTTATACTGCACTTTTATTACACTATTGCACTTTCAAATTAAAATACTGCAAATTTTATGTTAGCAATATGCACTCTTTCTTTCTTTCATTGTGTTGAAGCTTGAATGTTATCTTTTGTAAGTCGCTTTGGATAAAAGCGTCTGCTGAATGCATAAATGTAAATGTAAATGTAAATGTAAATAAGCTTGTTTGTTTGTTTGTTTGTTTATTTCAGGAGAAGTTAATGACCTCTGATTACTCACCAGTGCTTACCACCAAAGCCGTGAAGGACGCCACAGAGCAGCGCATCCTCCGAGACGCACATGTAAGTGCAGTCACCACCACCGCAGAGGCTGCAGTTTAGAGACAGCTTTATGCCATCTTTTCCTCTGTCGCATCTGTCTTTGTGCTCAGCCTTCACCTTCATAGTTTTATTTGCATTTAAAATCACAGAGCTCTGCATGAAAGTAAATATTGATTTTCTTTCTAACCAAATATTATGGTGAATGCGGAACATTTTCTATTTGTGTGTGACAGGAAGATAAAACATTTTACAAAATTACAAAAACAAAACCAAAAATGTCATGCTAGCTGCCTTGATAAACCCAGCAAAATGTATTTGGTTTTTTTGTTTCTATGAGCTGGGAGTTATCAGTGTGGTTCCATCAACCACTTCACCCTCCACTGCTACACCAACAGACTGAAATGTGCTTTCTAGACCACTCTGTGAGAAACACAAATCAAATAGATCAGCTTGAATCCTGCTGTGCAGAGGTACTATTAGAGATGAATCGTGATTGGGCCACAGCCGTGTCCAGTGCTGAGATGCAATAATGCGGTGTGTTTTTCTTGGAGGGCCTGCTGATGACAGGATGATGGATAGCCCTGTCTGTGTGTGTGTGTGTGCGGTCTGTTCACACACGTGAGTAAGTGTGTGTGTGTGTGTGCGTGTGTGTGTGTGTGTGTGTGTGTGTGTGTGGGGTTGAAGGTGCGGGACGCGGTGGCCGTCATGCAACTCCTGGTCTGGCTGGAGAATAATGTCCCCAACGGGAAAGAGACTGAGCTCACAGCGGCAGATTATGTGAACAAGTGCCGCAGGTAATGAGAAATCAAACACATATACACACGCAAACATGCACATGCACATGCACATGCGCGCGCACACACACACATACACACACACATATGCAGTACATACACATGCACATGTGCACACATACACACACACACGCACAAACATTCGCACACACACACACACACACACACACAGACATGCATACATACACACATACATACATACATGCATCCACATATGTACACACATGCATGTAGAAAAGGTGTCTTGGAAACAGAACATGTCTATCAGTCAAGTGCTTGGCCAACTGCTGCTTCTGTGATTATACAGCGAACAGAAACACAGCAGGGGGCCCAGCTTTGAGACCATCTCCGCCAGTGGGCCCAACGCCGCCCTTGCGCACTACAGGTATGAAGTTTGTGTGTACTCACATTTCATGTGATCTATCCCCAGAGAGAGAGAGAGAGAGAGAGAGACTCTTAGTGACTGTTCAAATGTTTTGTGTAAGCAGGCGAGGTGGATATGTTCAACTCATTTGAGATTTTGGGATTTTGAGATTTTGGGTGTGTAAAATAAAGGGTGACTAGATGTAAGTGTTTTGTGAATTCATAACACCCCTCTGTTTTTGCAGTCCTTCTAAAGACACAGCACGAGCACTGACTGTGGACGAGATGTACCTCGTAGACTCTGGTGGCCAGTACCTGTAAGCACGTTCAGAACCTCCTCACAATCTGCATCTAAGCATTTAATACTTTCACATACATACATAAATACATACATACACACACATACATACATACATACATACATACATACACACATATACACATGCATATTTAATACATACTGACTTTTAGTTTGATTGTTTCCTGTTTTGTTTTTGTTTGTTTGTTTGTTTGTCAACAATGTTTCACCATTATAGGGATGGAACGACTGACATCACCAGAACGGTGCATTGGGGCACTCCCACTGACTTTCAGAGGGTAAGACAATAGGGTAGACTGACATTAGACTGACAGCGTCCTACAAAGTCCTGTACTTTTTGGGGGGCTTAATGTATTCCACTGAGGCTGCTGTCTGACCTTTAGCTAAACCAAGTCGGTGTTAGTTATTTAAATATGAATAATTCAGGTGTCACCTATCTTCTTAAATTATATGATGATAAACATTGAAATGTCATATTGTGACAGAATCTACTGTTCCCCCACTCTGTAGGAGGCCTATACTCGTGTGCTGATGGGTAACATAGAAATTTCTAGAAACATCTTCCCTGATGGTTCAAGAGGTATGCACTGAAAACATTTGATTTATGCATTTTACGATTACCATAGTCCCTCCACAAGGGGGCTCCATGAATTCTCTGGTGGCTTGTATAATTTCTTGGCCTCTCAACTTCATGTTCTTTTAGGTGTAAACATGGAGATGCTGGGCCGCAGGGCATTGTGGGAGGTGGGACTGAACTATGGTCATGGCACAGGTCATGGTGTGGGCAACTACTTTGGAGTTCATGAATGTGAGTTTGGCACAGCATTTCGATAACATTCCCATTTGTATGGAAGATCACATGAACTAGTTTAATTTTTTTTGTATTTACATGTAATACTGGTGCATTGTCATATAATCTGTGCAAGAACATGCTTTTTATAGACATACGTGTACAATGTCCAAGTCTGTGCTGAGATGTTACATAAATACATTCCAACAGGGCCCGTTGGTTTCCAGTCCAACAATATTCCCTTTAAAGAGGGCATGTTCACTTCCATAGGTAAGAACAAGCCTGTTTTTAGAGTGTTTTCGTACCCTAAAGATGGATTTAGAGGTTCAGCAGACAACCAGGCATATACATCTCAGTGTCTTCCCCAGAATCCCTTTGTATGTGCACAGACGCTTAGTGCCTTGGTCTTAGGAGGCTATTTTGTTTTGTCCTTCATTTGTCCTACATAGCAGAGCTTAATAGACACATTAATATAGTCCCAGTCTCAGAGTCCACACTCATGGACTTGTAGAGTGATCGAGCGGAATTAATAAGGGCTTAGGGCAGCCCCGCTGTCAGTTTTGGGAGGGTGTGAAGGTATGCCTGAGCCTGGACCTTTTTGAGCCCTTTCCCCCAAGTTTGCTTTTGAGCAGACCTCGCCAAAGGGAATTACCCACAGTTCATTGTGCTGTGACGTGAAACAAAAGGGAGGCATGGAAACTTACAAAAAAAAAGTCAGTAAACAACTGCTGTAAAAACGGAAACGAAAATGCGTATTCAACGTGACTTTAGTACTGTGCGATTAACGATTTACCACAGGTGAAGTCCCAGTTAACTCGTTAATCTGAACACTCACAGCCTTAAAGACTCAATCACTTCTCAGTGTGTCAGTGAAGTCTTTTAGGGTTTGGGGCTTAGTCTTCACAGCTGACTTTGAGATTGGGCAGCTCACTCCTAGTATACTTTCTACTGACGGGCACCTTCACAAAATGTTTGGAAGGAAAGTGTTCCGAGTTGGCAGACTTGGCTTTCTTTTGGTGCTAAAAGATGAGATGTCACCCACTATCATAGCCTTTGTTCACAAACACTAACAGACACAGACCAAAACAACAACAGCTTTTAATTCTTTGAAGTGCATTGTAGCAGTGAATAGTTTTGTTGAACTCCTGATATGCCATAAATGCATTCTGACAGATTTGGTATTACATTAGTATCAAATGCAGTTTTAATTAGTTTCATTAATGTTTTTGTAATGTTTATTCATTAGAGCCTGGATATTATAAAGAGAATGACTTTGGCATCAGAATTGAGGATATTGCTGTCTTGGTTCCAGTTCAAACCAAGGTAAAATTGATTTTGTTTCTGTGTGTTAGAAAAGGATCCATTGTTTGCAATATTTGCAATTTCTTTTACAAATTCTTTTACAAAAAATACATATTTTTGTCATAGCAGTTGATGCTGTTATAAATCTGATATTTTTGTGTCATATGCGCATATACATGTATAGGTGCGTAATCATTGTTCATCAATGTTCTCTCTCGTCTAGTATGGCAATAACTTCTTGACCTTCGACACTGTGTCTTTGGTTCCCTATGACCGAAAGCTGATCAACACGTCCCTCCTCAGCCCCCAGCAGGTAAATGACTCAGTAATGTCAGTCTCTGAGGTGACTCTCCGGTGTCCTTGTCTGGTTTTGCAGTCAGGCTCTGATCCAGAGGTCTGACAACATGCAGTGACAATGATGGAGTGGCGACCATATTGTCTCTGCCACATTGAGATTTATGCAGAGAGACAAGCACAGGAGAGGGAGCCAAGGTAGCATATTGTGCTTTGGAGGGCTCTGTGTGTGTGGGTGTGTGTATGTGCGTGTATATGTATGTGTCTATGTTATGTGTGTTTGAGTCTACGTGTGTCTGTGTATCTCTGTGTGTGGAGCCCATTTCCTCTGTACAGTTTTTACACCTCAAATTCTTGTGGCGTTGAGGTCTGATGCTCTCTATGCTAATGTGAGTTCTGGCTTCCTTTGAAAAACCCCACTGACATCTTTTCTCAGAAACATTCTAGATATGCACATCTGGGCAGAGGTAATACACCAACGTCAGTCAATTGTTTCAACTTCTTCCACAAGTGTCTATGTTGTGAACCTTGTTTATTAGGACATATACAAGTACTTACTGTATCATTATACCATTAACGGAAAAATACTGATGCTAATTATATTGGCACATATGTTTAAAATGCCCCATGTATCGATACGTTAGATGTGTTATATACAGATATATGTATCCATATGGGGACACGTAAACTAAGGCCCTGTTCAGATGTATGGAGATTGCTGTGGAAATGCGGCTAAAAAAAGAAACTGATAAAAATTTCCTGTTTAAAAAAATATCTAGATACACGTAAAGAAGACCAAAGATTAAATAACTACTGATGATACAGTGATGATGATGATGATGATGATGATGATGATGATGACAAACGAAATAAGATCTTTACAGTTGCATACGATGTTGGCTGTAAACCTGTGCAACCGAAGTTATATAACACCAGTAGAATGACAAGGAGACAAACATGTGCAGATATACTCCTGGCACAAAGACTCATTAAAATCTTCATTTACATCAGAACCATGAAATGATCCTAATTACAAGCTGAGTTGTTTAAATGGCTGTAAAGGTTGATAGTTCATCAGAGGGTGAATGTTTATGGAATTTAGGTTCCACCAATGAAGGGTACTGTAGAATTTACATGTCTTCGCAAATCTTTTTAAAATTATTTTAATGGAAAATGTTCTATACCGATTATCAGAAACAACAAAAATTTGCAATTTTCAGGTCTCACATTCTCCTGTGTGTGTGCGTGTTTCTACCCCAGTTGCAGTGGTTAGACCGCTACTACGTGACCATCCGTGAGAAGATGGGTCCAGAGCTGCAGAGGCAGGGCCTGACGGAGGTGTACAACTGGATGATGAAGCACACAGAGCCCTTCCAGACGACCATCGACTCCTCTGCCTCATCCAGCTCTTTCTCCCTGCTCTTCACCCTCCTTCCCACTGCACTCCTCTTCCACCTCATCTGAGAAATGCTCCCCACTGTACTCCTCCACTTCTCTGAAATATGCTCCCCACCGCACTCCTCCCCCTCATTTATGCTCCCCACCGCACTACTCCTCCTCCACCTCCTCCAAGATATGCTCCCCACCGCACTCCTCCCCCTCATCTGTGCTCCCCACCGCACCTCGACCACCACATCTGAGATATGCTCCCCACCGCACTCCTCCTCCTCCACTGTCTCTGAGATGTCCTCCTTTTTTCATTTCTGGGACTCCATCAGCAGATCACCGCCATCACTTCATCAGTGTGATACTGAATCACTGAATGTCCTCTCTTTTGTCCACATGTTTGTTTGCATCTTTCCCTCTCTTGTTTTTCCCTACATATCTTCATTCATTCATTTCTGTCATCAGTCCTCCTGTGAATTAATGCCATGTGCGCATTTATGTTCAGTTAAGTTATTATAGTTTTGTTAATTTTTTTGGTTTGTTTATTTTCATTCTCTATGTTTTGTTAATGGACTGTAAAAAAGCAATTATGTGTGAATTCAGACAAAAAAAAACAATTTTTTATGTGTAATTTAATAAAATATGACAATGACTTCACAATTAGATGACTGGGAGTAAGTGTTTACATGGGCTTTTCTTCACTTCACTTTTCTTCACATATGTAACACTAGGATGTGTGGTCTGGGGATATAGTAAACAATGACACGTGCGTTGAAAGTGGTGATTTAAATAGCATTGAAATGTCAAGTGTCAGAAATGTATGGTGGAGCTGGTTGACTGGTGGTTGCACAACTGGAGACATTCTCATGGCTGGCTTTTCAGCACTTGGCCCCTCATCTCCAGGAGTCTGGGTGCATCTTGAGGTTTCCCACTCTGCCACATGTGAAACTCTCATGCCAGTGGAGGCGCCTGTTGCCATGCAACGGGTTCCGCCAGAGCTGCTGGAAGGTGTGAGCGCGGTTTGCAAATGCGGCCTTCTGTTGCACTTGCACACTTGTGCTGGCCTCGCATGGCACGGAAACAGAATGAGAGCAGTGTGGCAGGGGCCTAGAGCTCTTAAAGGGCCACAGGGGCCTTTACTTAACAGGGGCCTAGAGCTCTTAAAAGACCACAGGGGCCTTTACTTAACAGGGGCCTAGAGCTCTTAAAAAGTCAGAGGGGCCTTTACTTAACAGGGGCAGAGGGCTCTCAAAGGGGCACAGGGGCCTTTACTTAGGAGGGCTCTCAAAGGGGCACAGGGGCCTGTACTTAACAGGGGCCTAGAGCTCTTAAAGGGCCACAGGGGCCTTTACTTAACAGGTGCAAAGGGCTCTCAAAGGGGCACAGGGGCCTTTACTTAACAGGTGCACGGGGCTCTTGTTTAGGTTTAGCCCACTATTCATATAATTTGGAAGGTCTCTTATTGATTTTGGTGACATTATACTCCGCAAGGACCAAATGACTGCTAAACCAATATTAGAGTATAGTAAAGGCTAGACACCCTCAGTGCCAGTGAGACAGCATGTGAAGAATAAAATTGGTGGGCCATTGTTAACGGTCATCCTCACAGAGCAAGTTCATTGCAGGAGCAGAATATTTAAGCATATTGCTAAGAAATGACGGTTCAGTATGCAAGTTGCCACAGAGTGTCATGAGAGCGTCCTGAGAAAAGTGTGTTTTTTAGATGTCTACATGACACAGGAGCATAACATCATTATGACAGCTGCTTACCTTGGCAGATCCAACAGAGGAGCCACCATTCCACCCCACCCCCCTAAACAAAAAACCCTGTACATAGAGAGTACACTAGAAAGAGCACATATGTGTTCTTAGGATGACCATACATTGTGTGCAGAGGTTCTGATCTACCGAAAGAGGCAGTGCAGTGTGGAAAGAGGAACTTGGTGGATTGAGATGAAATGATCTCATCGCTGAGGTGAGGAGACAAGCTAAGAGCAGCCTTATAGGAAGCTTTGCTCGTCATGTTCACATGTCTGTAAGCTCTGCAACGCTGGGTGAAAACCTGCTGCCAAAGATGAAACTCTTGAGTGAGAGAGAGACACTGATGTTAGCCATTAGATGGTAGGTATGGCCTAGCAACAGTGTACAAACCAGAAACAGACCAGCAGAGCAAAACTGGGGCATCCTAGTATCATGTGGTCTGCCGGCAATACAGAAATATCTAAACACACACACACAGCCAGGCACACGCGCACACACATACACACACACACACACACACATACACACACACACAAATACACTGTCATGCACACAGACTTCCTCTTCTGTCTATTTTCACAGTTTTAAGGGGCATAGGGTTTGTCTCATGAGGCAAGGTGCATAGGCAAATAGGCAGGGTACATTTCCCCAGTTTCTATTCTGTCTCCTTCACTTGAGTGCATCTGCCATGCACTGCAATCTGTGTTTAGGTGTGTGTGTGTGTGTATGTATATGTGTCTTTTGCCCTTTATCACTTAATCGTTGCTGTGTTTTAAATCTATAAACATTATTTATTTTCTTAATCTCATTTTTAGTTTAAAATATTTTAAAGCTTTTTTATGTCTTCTGTATTCGGTTTCCTTGTTTCTGGCTTCCTATAGGTTTTCTGTAAAGTACACTGAACTGATTTTAAGTGTGAAATACAGCATATAAATAAATGATGTTGCCTTGCATTGTAAAAGAGAGAGAGAGAGAGAGAAAGAGAGAGCAGGTGTGTGCACGTGTGAGTGAGATAGAAATTGGGAAGTTCGATGCATGTATGTATGTATGTATGTATGTATGTATGTATGCGTGGATGCATGTACAACTGTTTCTTTCTGAATGTATGTATGTACAGTATGATTGTATGTACATTTCTGTCTGTAATGTCCTAATGTAAGGCAGAAATTCCAAAGCCTAAATCCTGCTATTTGTTTCTCGTTTACCCTGCATTAAACACTCACTCTTGTGGCTTCTCTCACTCTGTCATTTGCACCTGCCTGCAAGCAGTAGAGTTTTGAACTGTGTCCGCAAAACCTCAGCTTTCATTTTCAAAGAATAAGGACTCTGAGACATTCTGTGGGTGTCCTAATAAAAGATTAGTCACAGGTACTATCTAATCCAACATCTTTAGTAACAAGTCGGCAGTTTTCATGACTTTCGCACTTTGTCTTCCCTGGCCCATCAAACCTACTGTCACTTGTCTGTCCCCACAGCGTTCCACTACAAAACAAAAGTGAAAAAAGTTCTCAATGATCATTTCCAGTTTCAAAATGAAAATAACTTAAATTTTGTTAAGGTTGTGAGTTACTTTTCCATCCGTCAACTCTATATCCTGTAAAACCAGGATGTGATGAAATGAAATTGTAGAAGTAAGGTGGTGTCAGTATCATAAGAGTTGTCGTGCTTAATGTGGAATGACTCATTTTGAGCTGTATTCTTCACACTATGAAGGATTTTGCAAGAGGCAGAGGAGAAATAGTGAAAAACATGTTCTGCAACTGCTGTCACGACAAATGCAGCAACAATATCCTGAATGATGTTTTTTCCAGTGTGTTTGTGCAAACTGAGTCATGAAAGTGTCAAATGATTTCCTGAAATTAATTAATTCAAGTAATTTTATGAAATTATTAATTGAAATTAAATGGTTACATTTAGAAACGGCATCTGACAGTGGGAATTGGTGTTTGATGAGTGTGCCAGGGAACCTGTGCACGTATTTCATACCTTTAAATATTTAACTAAATTATTTAAAGTATAGTTAACCAAAGTTCTGTTTGGTTAACTAACTATCTAAAGGACTAACTTGACATGACGCTTGTCAAAAAAAAAGAAGTTCCTGCTGGGTCATGTGACTTCCTCCCACACTGTGCTTCACAACGAGCTGAGAAACAAAGACTTCTGTTCACTCTTTTACCGGTGCACATCTCATCTGATCCGGAATCAGAGGAAGGACTGGATTTACACTCTGACCCCCACCCGTGTTTTTAGGCCACACACACACGCTGAGAAGAGTCCAAAAGATGTTACGGCGAAAGCCCTCCAATGCCTCAGAGAAGGAGCAGGTGGCGGGCCAGAAAAAGAAGGTTTGTGTGTGTGTGTGTGTGTGTGTGTGTGTGTGAAAGAGAGAGAGAGAGAAAGGGGTTGGGGGTAGGGGTCATGCCTGCTTATGTTTGATTTTTCGTGATTTCATTGATATTTCACTCTGGGATGTGTTTGTAATTGAAACTCACAGTAAGAGTAAAGGTGGTCATGGTCATGCCTACTCTGAGATAAATATGATGATAATGTGTGTGAGTGTGTGATGCATATTATAGTGAGTTTTAAATGTCAAAGGGGTCCCTGGACATCAGAGGCTCCTTTGCCTGCTGACACTGGGTGAAGATGGCAGAACACAATAAGTTGGTCATTTGTGTTGTAAACTTGGTGGATGCAAAGAGCATTTTCTCCTTGATGTAATAAAATAGGGTTGCACAGAAATAAGGCTAACTTTTCTTGAGGGCTCGAGGAGTGACACACTTGGCCTACACTCTGTCTCTTTTCGACTCCTGCTACTGTGCAGCTCAGTATGAGACTATAGTGTGAGGACTACTTAAATATCTCCTCTGCCAAAACAACAGGATGTGTGAGGTTGACACACAACCACAGCTCTTTTAGGTTGGCATGTTTTTCACTCTACAGCACTACAGCACAAAGTGCATTTGACATACTTTTGGATGAACTTTTTTAATTTGGGTGAACATTTATCCTACTTTGGCAAAGCAGAGATGTTTTCGTGACAAAACTGCCCCTTTTTGAGTCATTTGAAAACTCTACATGGATCAGATGGAAACTTCATCCATGGATGGCTGATTTGGTAGATGATAGACAAGTGCCGTTTCCTGTGTAAATGATTCGTCTAGTGTTGACGCACAACTGCTTTGCTGACAACACTTTGCAGTCTTGCAACATTGATTAGGAGGCCTGGGGATACAACCTTTCATGCCTGTCGACTGAGTCAAAACGCGCTTTGAGGTTTCTTGACAAACTGCTGTGATCTCTTGTGAGACGGTGCCAATGGTTTAACCTCCTCCTACACTGCTCACCACTGACCTTTTTTTCAGTTGCAAACTCTGCTTTTTGTGTAACCAGAACTTACAAAAGTTGTCTGGTCAATGACATCCAAGACATGAGAGCAGCTGAAATTAATGTATGTCTCATGGAAGGGGGAACAACTGATGTAATAGCCAGTAGAAAATAACAATTATATAAGTATAATAAGTATTTTTGTCCGTCACTCTGAAGAGTGCAGCTGTTTTGCAGCTTCGTCAAATTTCAGTTCAGTCCAAATCACATCACAGGAGTGTTACCAGCTGCCGTTCCAGAAGCCCTCCTGCAGCGCTGTTTCCTTGGTTACCATGGGTAATTGTTCCTTGCTTGTTCCACACGCTTCTGTGTAATGGCAGTAAATTTCATAGACTACTGGATATTTGAGGAGCCCAAGTGATCTTCCAGTAGTAGTAGGCAGGTGTAATATCGACATGGTGGACGTACATGTCTCTTTTAAACTACTACAGAGATACAGATAGAAACCATGCTGGTAACTCTTGCTGTGTCTTTCCATATGCTACATTTTCCTTGCCGCCACTGTTGTATTCAAATTCCGCCACATGTGGGTCAATGCATACATTAGAGTAACATTGTAATGATAAGGCATAAGCAAGGCAATGATAATATACACTTTAAGTTGGCCAGATGAACCTGATAGCTCACTCAAATAGCATTTGTGTTTGTGTACTGTGCTTTAATCTTTAGTCTAGACCGCTTGAGGGGAACTTGGATTGCAGCTAAGTTTGATTCATGGAAGTTAAGTGAACGTCAGTTTTTCTGATGAAAATGTGACGAAACTTTGCGTGAGGGGCACTTCCTGCGTCTCGCCTAGTGTACAGTGGCAGACAAACAGCACAGTTGGTGCTTTCCTTTGTGCTGCCCCGTCTGAATGCTGAAGATTTTTCTGAACTCGGTACACCAACACACACACACACACACACACACACACACACACACACACACACACACACACACACACACACACACACACACACACACACAAAAATAAAAGCCCCAGTTTGTTTGTTTTGTGCTAGCCCTCAAAATGTTTTATGTAATCAACTGGTTGAGGTCCAGACAGACAAGACAGGGTTTATGTCAGTGGCTTCTCTACGACAGTTGGCCCCCCAATCTCCTGTTTCCTGTCGTTAAGGCCTCTTAGAGGAGTGAAACACAATGATAAAAGAAAAAAGGGCAAAGTAACAGACAGAAAGGAGTTCAATGCGCCAGGCACACTACAATCACAACCATTAGTGGGGTTGTGGGTTTCTGGAATTAGGCCATGGTGTGGGTTCATATCATTACAGCCAGCTGCAGTGGGTGGAGGATTTACCAACAGCATCGTCTCACTTTGTTTGTTCTGTATCAGTTGTTTATGTTTTGTTTTGCTTGTTGTGTGTGTTGCACATCTGCATCTATATGTGTGTTGATCGGAACCTTACATTTACATTTACATTTAGGCATTTAGCAGACGCTTTTATCCAAAGCGACTTACAAAAGAGGATAACATTCAAGCTACAACACAATGAAAGAACTAACAAGGAGTGCATATTGCTAACATAGAATCTGCACTATTTTAAGTTGAAAGTGCAATAGTGTAACACAGTGTAGAGAAATTAAATTATTAAGTGCATTCTCAAAATTTATGCCAGGAGATATTCTTACTTTATCGCATTAGTGTTTTGATGATATCTTGTCGGTGCAGTCACCCCACAAGTCTGACAAGTCAGGGCTATTGTTACTACACTATCACTGCTTGCTTGTTTGCCTTTTGGGAAGAAGCAAGTTGTCATTGCATCCTGTATCTCTCTCTCTCTCTCCCTGGCCCCCCTGGAGTCATGATGGTCAGTAAATATTGATCATATGGCTAACATTACAAGCATCCAGTGATGTTGCTCTATCTAATACAGCGTGATGGACACTGATGCTAGCTGTGTAAAGATAAGGGTTTCTGTGTACACAGGTAAATATCAGTATATGGTCAGTATATGTCTATCTTAGGTTTATCTTAGGTTTTGGCCTACGCCCGAATAGGGCCCTTATCTTACTCTGCCTCCCTCTTTCAGTTCATGAAGTGGGGTTTTATCTTATTCTGTTTTAATGGGCTGCACATAATTGCAGCAAATGAAGCGCGAGGCAGTAAACATTTTTTTTCTGTGACTAAAAGGCTACTGATTACTGTGATTGAAAACAAAGATGCCCAGAAAATCGCACAATGTGTCTGCTTAACTGATGGTACTGATGGTAAATAATCGTTATCTAACAACGGTCTTGAATATTGATACCATATTATGGCTACCAGTGCCCAGTTAACATCTAATTGTCCTCTCTCTCTCTCTGTTTCTCTGTGCATGTCTTCCTTTAAACAGCTGACCCTGCAAAGGTCCAGCAGCTTCAAAGACTTCATGAAGCCCAAGCCAGCCTCTCCTGTGGTGGCAGACCCAAATTCCATCCTGGATGAGAATGTAAGTAAGCTGCCACCAGCAGAAATGGCCCACCACACACTACACCACACCACACCACACCACACCGTTGTCTACATGATAATAGGTCTTTTAATATATATGTTAAGTTTAGGGTTGGCTCCCATCCTTATTTCATTTATCTACGCTGACATTGTCATAAAAGCACAATAAGTCAGGCTGAACATAAACATAAACATACATAGGAAGTGCTCAGTGCTTCCTAAAAGTTCACAAAAATGGAAGTACTAACAATGAGTACTATGAGGTACAATGGACCATAACAAAACTCAAACAGTTCACACAAAACCTTTCCCTAGGTAAGTAAAACACCATAGCAACACACGGGAAGACAATTGAAGGACCTCTTATACGGCTCACACTGTTCCTTATACAATATGTTGTGCTATGTAATAATCGCCACAACTCTTGCATCACTGCAGGGTTTGTGTGTTTCTTGTCATAGGCTAAGTAGACCAGAGAAACCACAGAAAGTTTACCAAAGTTGAGAATCTTTTTCTTTAGACACGTCGTTGCAGTCACTGCTGAATTGTCTCAGTCACTCTGAGCTATTTGTTCCAAATCAATCAGGCACTTAAGGAACAGGTTATCGTTCAAAATTAAGAACACCCACCCTGAAATACAAACACAACTGCAATAAATAACTTCATCTACATACTTCAGGCTTAAATTTGTCACACTTCTTTGCTGCTGTTAAAGTTTCACAGAAATGACTGTGAGTAATTTCTTTGCAGTTAGCATCAGAGGCCTCTCTCTTTCTCTCTCTCTCTCTCTCTGTCTCTCTCTCTCTCTCTCTGTATACTGTGGTTCCTCAAGTGTGCTTCTTCTGACAGGGCTGGGCTGGCCCATCTCCTTCCACGATTCGGTGTATCTGTCATCTTAGCAGCCAAAGGTTTGAGGGGCTAAAGTGACTCACTGTGGTGTTGCGACAGTGGTGGTATCTCCAGTCTACAAGTCATCATGCTTGTCAAATGAGCTTAAGGTCAATGCAAGCCCACAGCCTGGGCGTCCCAAACGTCAACCAGCAGTCCTCACATGAATTGCACGCTTCTGCACTTTTAGTGGGGATACCCCTTTCGGTATAACTTAGAGCTGCAGAGGTGGTTTGGACTATACTATGTGTAAAAGTGTCAAATTAGAGTCAGACGTGCAACCTTATGAGATGATCGTGAAGCTGAACACATTTGCAGCAAACATCTTTTGTTAAACAGGAAGTCTGAGCTATTTCAAGTTAACGTATCAGGCGTTTCGCTAAAGTGGTGGCTGCGTTCTTGCTGTTAATTTGTATCATTTCCTGTGCCTATAACAATATGCTATGATACCTGTCTGGTTGTGAGTGTCAGTATCAAAGCCTGAACAGAAATTGATGACACTGTCTAAGATGCATATCTGCAGATCTGCATTTTAGTTCTTGGGCCATGACTTGCACTTCTCAACACATTTTAAAAGAAACATAAAATAGTCTGAATGTCTCCACATTTTCTTTCTGAGGCCAAGATTGGCGCTAAGATTGTATCATCTCATTCAGAAGAATGTCTGAAATATATTTGCAGATGCAATGTTTTGTTTTTTTGTTTTTTTTTAAATCATTACATGATAAGACTTTCACATTTTATTTTTAAACAACAGAGTTTTCACTCTAAACCTCTAAAAGTCCTACAGCATCTGGTTAATCAGCAGTGACCCTCAAACAAAACACTGTAAACAGGCTCAGGCTTCATATGATGGGCTTTAGTGTCAGACTGAAACAGATCCAAATGAGTTGGAGTGTGTGTCTGTAAGAGTGTGTGTGTAGGGGTGGGTGAGTGTGTGTGTGTATGTCGGTAGGTGAGGGAGATGGGGGTGTGTGGGGGTACAAACGTACAAACCTATTTCCTTTCCAAATTGTGTAAGAGTTTTCTGTACAAATTCTTCATAGCACAGAAAAGTCAGATTTCACAATCTTACAGAACTCCCATCTCAACTAAAAAGACATTCTACTTATGACTGTCCATGGGTATTGTGATCTAGCAGGCTGAGGGGGCCGGCCATGAAGAGTCTGGAAAAAGCAAATCAGGGAAGTGGAGGAAAATCATCACCCGCACCATGACTCGCAAGACATCCAAGATGGTCCAAAAGGCCCTGGCAGAGGAAGGAGTGAGTGTTGGCTTTTAGTTCATCATACGCTGTGCTCGTTTGATTGAAATATATGAATGCACATTTAAATAGTTGATCTGCATTTGTCGTCAATTTTTGGCAGTGAACATAATATTCATTCACCAATCAACCACCGCCACCAGAAACGTCACAGCATAAATCAGTAACCAAAAGGTGGAGCTGTGCTTTCAAAAGTTCTGCAAGGGTGCCCCCCTTAGGCCATATAAGGCATTGCGCATGTGTTTATTAGAGACTGTGACAATGTTTAGTCATGAAAGTGAATGGTTGATTTTTTTCACTGCTCATTGGTTATACTTGTTATAGATGATGTGTTGACTGGAGTCTTTGATGTTTTTTCCACAGACGGAGAGTGGCGAGGACGGACCCATGTCCCCAGTGTCTAATGACTGGACTCCTGATTTGACTCCAGGGCAGCGAACCTCTGTCTGCTCCAATGGGTCTGGGGACACCCTTCACAGCCCTCTCTCTCGACAGCTCTCAGGATGTACGCAAAACCCCTCTCTATGCACACTATAAACGCACACATACAATTTAATTCCTTATTTGGATTGACAGACAGACATTTATCATAGCACAATCCAAATTTGGCTTAAAAGAGTCTTTAACAGCATTACAATCTTCTGTTCATATGGTGCTTTAAGGATAAAGGTGACAACTACGTCTCCAAATGAAGAGATTCCCAATTATAGCAGACACTGAACCATATTTTGTGAACTGTTTGGCCCTTTTCATAAAGACTCCATAAATCTGTAAACTACGCAGACACATTTTATGCACATGGCCTACCAAACTACCAAAGATTAAGACACACACACACACATGCACACACATACACACACACTCAAATGTCCATGCTGGCTCCCATTGGGTTGACATCAGATCTTTATAAATGGTGAGTGACATCCAGTCTGGGATTCATAGTGACCACATAAGCTGGTGTGTCCCTCAGGTGGGGACAGACAAAGTCTGGACAGTGGCTACAGCCAGCGAGACAGCATGAAGCTGGACGACAGCACGGCAGCCCCCTACAACGGGCCCTTCTGCGGCAGAGCGCTTGTGCACACAGACTTCACCCCTAGCCCCTATGACTTTGAGTCCCTGAAATTGCAGGTGAGCCTAGCCAGCTAGTCTGATTAATCCAGTTTTTTTCACGTAAAAGGTGTCTTGCAGAGAATAGCATCATCAGAGATTGGATCCTATGTCTTTCTCTTCCGTTTACATTTACATTTACATTTACATTTAGGCATTTAGCAGACGCTTTTATCCAAAGCGACTTACAAAAGAGGATAACATTCAAGCTACAACACAATGAACTAACAAGGAGTGCATATTGCTAACATAGAATCTGCGCTGTTTTAAGTTGAAAGTGCAGTAGTGTAACACAATGTAGAGAAATTAAATTATTAAGTGCATTCTCAAAGTTTACGCCAGGAGATATTCTTGGAAGAGCTTAGTCTTCCGTTTACCTCTGATCATTAAGTCGTATCCTGGGGAGCGCACTTGTTAAGATCTGAGGTTTAGTGTGGCTAGTCGGACATGTTAGCGCACCATCAGTAGAGTTCACAAGTCACAGCTGTGTCATTAAAGTATATTATGGTCCCAGTAATCCATGAGTACAGCTGCCTACAGGAAACAAAATGGCAGTTCCTGAATAATGCCTACTAATAATGAACCCCTAAATTTGTGTTCCCTTTTTGATTTTTGTCTGTATGGACAAATATCTAAATTGTTTCTATTTGGGAAAATATCTAATATGTCGTTAAAGACATAATCAGTTACAGCATATAAACCAAACATACATATTTATCGGAAATGGCATTGAATTACCAGTTGAATGAATATACCTGTACACTTTACCACTCAACAGAAAGGTGACATCATTCAGATCATTGAAAAGCCTCCAGTTGGCACATGGACTGGCAAACTCAATAACAAAGTGGGGTCCTTCAAGTTCATCTACGTGACCATCTTGCCTGAGGAGAGCACTCCGGCCAAGAGGAAGCGCTTCTCCAGTCAGGACCGCCGCAACAAACCCAAACCCAAAACCCTGGAGGAAGTCCTGGAGAGAATCGGTTTGACCGTAAGAGCCACTTCTGTAAAACCCTTGGTCCATATGTTGATGCAATCTAGTTTCAACCATGAAACAAATGTGGGAAAAGAAGTTCATAGCGTAGAGTTACACATAAATACACTCTAGTTGGGCAAGTTATTTGTTTTGATTATTTTCATAGCCAACAAATCTATTGATTGTTCTCTGGACTATTAGTTTGATAGATAAAATGTGCTAAAATGGTGAAAAAAAGTCAGTCAGTTATTTTGTCATTACAACGATACAACAAAGATATTTAATTTCTTTGAGTTAGTAAATCTCCAAATATTCAACTGTAACAAGCTGCAGTCATTTTAAGCATGTTGAGGTAGTGGTACTTCCTTAAAAAAATGACTCCAATCAATTAATAAATATTACTCAAAGATGTTGAAGAATTAGACTGAATAAACAGATTAATTAAAAAATCCTTTCAACTTTCAAATTCATGCTTCAACTTCTTATTTTTGTGTGTAGGAGCTGGGTTCCCTGCTGTCTATGCAAGGCTTCCAGTCTCTGGAAGACTTCAGTAGTCTGAAGGAGTCTCACCTGAACGAGCTGAACATCACCGATCCTGAGCAACGCACCAAGATACTGACAGTTGTGGACCTGCTGCATGACTGTGAGCTCCATACTCAATATATTTATTATTATTATTATTATTGTTGTTGTTGTTGTTGTTGTTGTTTACTCAAGGGTGCTCACATAAGAGTGACATGAAATGAGTTGCAAACAAGACATAATACATATCACGACCATGAATGACACATTCATGTTTATGAGTTTTGTCATTAAGTGTCAATCGACTTTTGTAATGTCTGCATCCCAAACGGTGTCAATTTTACATTATAAAAACCAATTGACACTTAATGACAAAAGTCATGAACATTAAAAAAGTGCCTTTAATGTTCATGATACGTGTCACGTCATGTTCATGACTCATGTTATATCATATCACTCTTTTGTCGACACCCTCAAGTAAAGTGTTACCTTATTAGTAGTGATAGTAATAGTAGTAGTAGTAGCAAGAGTACTTGTAAAAGTAGCACACATAATTAACACAGATAATTATTCTTTAAGTCCTATTGGGGCATTGGATAAATGTTGTTAAAATTGTAAGCTAGGTGCTTATGGTGGCACTGTTTTCTATTTCAGCTGAGGATGAGTCTGATGCAGAGGAAGAGGAGAGGACGGAGGAGAAGCCAGAGGTTCCAAGGGACTCCGGGTGCTTTGAGAGCACAGAGAACCTGGAGAATGGGCGTGATGAGCCAGAGACGAAACCACAGACTGAATCAACATCAGACGTGGCAAAGGAGCAGGAGAATGAGCTCAGTGATGTGCAGGAGCAACTGCAAGACCTGGCCCTGGAGGAGGGTTCCTGAACAGGAGAACCTTTAGAACCGGGGAATCTTTACAACCTTCAACAAGAACTTTTATTACGGAATGTCTGTTGTTTCTAAAAGGACAAGACATCACTCGTCATGAGTGCTGCATGTCAGGGCTGAAACAATGCTATGATGACAATCTCTCAGAGACTGAAAACTGAGATTTCTGCTCAGATGTGGGCCTGCCTGCGTTTGCAAGTTGCATGCAAAACTTTGAAGTAGCCTACCTGAAGCACTGTGGGTTGTGCAGGGGTAAACAGGAAAGTGGATGTGTACGATTATGTAATAGCCAAAGAGTACGGCACTGATGCCTCACTCTAATTTGTTTTTCATTTTAATGTTTGTCTGGTATTCGTGTACAGTATTTGCATGTCCATTAACATTTACTCTCTTTCACCCATTTTGAAGTCATGTATTTGTGTGTTCTGAATACTGTAAGCCTGTAAGCTTATTTTTTAAAATAGAGGTGTTGTCATGTTGTTGTCTACTTTTTGCTGTTACACAAAGACTGATTGATATTGAATGTGAGTGCAGAATGTTGCTCATGAACACAAGTACTAGACATGTGTCATTTGCTTTTCTTTGCTTTTGGCTACAAAGTGTAGCTCTCTCTGTACAAAGCTGAATATTTTACTTCAGTAATCAATGCAAAGTGTCATTTGGTTTGTTGATTGAAGTGTCTGTAGAGTTACGGGCGACATTTTGTTTCTAATGGATGTTAGTCCAGTTTCAGGGTTTGAGGAGAATAATGATTGTATCTCTTTTCTTTCTCTACACTTTTCCACGTGTGGCTGGAATATTATCAAATAATTGAATAAAAAAATACAAAAACTCCCAGATCCCAGGTGTGGTGTGCAATTAACAGACACATTTGAAACACTTGAGAAAACTCTGTGAACTCAGAGTAATAAGACAATATATAATTTAATGAACATACACACCAATGTATCCATCATGTAAAAAGAAGTGAAGGATATTAGGGAATATACATAAATCACAGTGATATTACAAAGTAAAGTGAACATAAACAGAATCCATTTGTGATAACTTGTATGTATTTATAATATACTGTATAATGCACCGTATAGATTGAGACCAGGCTGTTTAAAAACCTTACATCTGGTCTGAATTTAAGTATTAACATCAAACACGCAGAAACTCCAAACAGGTACGCGCCACTGCAGGTGAAAAAATCTGAATTTCCTGAAAGCTAACGCTTAACAGTGAGTACTGATAGTACTCACACTAGCTTCTTATTCGCATCCATTTCTTTCAACCTCTTTCTCCTCACTTGGTTTGTAAAGGGCCCATCAAAATAGCAATAAAACACCCTCAGCTTTACTCGCTGACAGATGACTGACAATGAACTTCTGTTGATACTAGAGCTAACAATCATCCAATGGCCTTAGTCATTATGCACACAGGTTACATGTTGACCTTTCAAATTATTATATTTGCGCATTGTGGAGTGCAAATTGGTGACCACAGGTTGGGTTTGGTCTGTACTGATCAAAATGACAGACCAAATGTTACTCAACACAAGAGCTCTAGATTTCATCCTTTTTTCAACTGACTCATTTTAGTACAAATATCAGAGTGCATGCTTTGACCCCTAACTTTCATTTAAATCATGACCTAGACCAAAAGAAAGGATAAGCCAAGATTAAGAGTCATCAACAATGATTCAGCTACGCTGACACCTAACTCTTTAATTCCATTTCCCGTATGCTGACAGGTGACGCAGACACCTGTCGCTTGCTGATAAATGAGGTTAAACTGAGGTATGATAATCAGATTAAAGTCTAAATCTACATCACACAGCTGTTCACTATCAGATATTTCATTAAATACATATTTTTTATTTCACTGTGAATTGTCCAATCTTGTGAGTGAACAAGGCCAGGACTGTAGCTACAATGATGAAACCACAGAGAGAAAAATCACTGCAGCAAAGGGGGAGACATTTTGTTTCTTATAAAATGGAACCATAAACTGACTTTCCAAATCTACTGAATTATCAAGAGCGTGTTATCATAGAGGGAAATGAATTCAAAGCTCAGGCATTTAAATATTTGAACACCATAGACAATAAAGATCCTGTGAACATACTTGTGGGACACTGGGGAGAAATGAAGTGCATTATGCCCTTATCACAGTATCCAGTCTTCACTGTCTACACGGCCTCACAGAACACCACTATTTGACATCATACCAAAAATATCAGAGCCGAAACACACTGCAGCAAGGCAAATTCTGGAAGCATTCAGTGAATGGCCAACCTCCTTTTTGAAAACAGAAAAAGAAAAATCGATTTTTGAGTTCCACATAAACCTCACATAAACCTTTAAAATACAACATGGGGACATCAATAAAAGCTACCGGGAAGTGTTGAAAGAAACGGTCTACCACTCAGCCGTCAAACCAGCCACTGCGGTGGCGCACAGGGCAACCAACCTGGCAACCAATCAAAGCCTCAGTTCTCAGGTCTCAGTTCTCCAAGCAATGTGCTGTTGGCACCTCCCCTCTAATGGCAGCCTGGCTTTGAAGGATGTTGACTGCAGTAACACCTAAAGACTGAACTCGCCCCCTCACACTCAAGCATAATAATACTGATTCAACTCTCCCTTTCACAGCTCGTTTAATGCCCCCATAAAAGACCATCGGAAGGGGGGGGGGAGTGAAAGAATATCATGCTATCTGTTTCTTGACACAAGCAAAAGATAAAGAAACTAAAGGCTACACAATATGTCCCTATCTCATTCTTTTACGTACTGTACTACACATCCAAAGAATTCGAAAGAAGACAAGTCTAAACCAATACTTATGTTTCCAGGGGCTGAAAAAAAGACAAAACGTACCCTAAAAAGACCTGGGACTTGCTGGAAAACCTACACACTGTGCTACGAAAGGCAGTAAGTAAACAGCGCTGCTTTTGCCAGACTAGTCCTTGACAATCATTACTCCTTGCAGACTAACACTGCTTCAGAATCCTGCACATCAAAACCCCTCTTTCAACAATGGAATGCACTCTCTCCATCATGCCTCCGGGTTGCCTTGGCAACCAAACTCAAACATCACCCTCCCCACTTTCACCCCCTCATCACTATCTCCACCCCTATCCCCTACCCCCAACACATCCCTCGCTACACTGAACACTCTCATTCTTGTCTC